>BQNB010109051.1:0-22833 GCA_026074375.1 Tanacetum coccineum | reverse complement strand
GACATGCTTTATACTTTTTGGTGATAATATATTTTACTTTTAACCAAAAAAATATAAATAAAGGGGTCACAATGTTAGTAGAGTCATATAAAATACTTTGTAGACTGTTAAGAAATCAAGCACAACACATCAAACTTCCAATCATTACAATGCCCAATCTATCCTCCTAGACACTATTACTAGGCTTCTGTACACAATAACAAGACGAGATCACATTTAAACAAACTCCAAGTAAACTCGTATAAATAACTTACAACAGAAAGGTTACACAGTAGACTAGTTCAGAATTCTTGCTAGTTGCTTTGACAGTAACAACGACAAACTGTACACGTAATAAGTTCAAACTCTAGGACTTATCTCTCACGTCAAAACACTTGCAAAAAGTTCTTGAAAACCATAACTGAAACTGAAAATGTCATTTATGAAAGTAAACTGAAAGCTTGCATCCTGGAACTTTAAAGGTATTTAGCCTCTTTAGCTTAATGATACATGCAGTTTTCTAGTAGAAAACAACCTTCTAAAATAGATCTTCAACGGAAAGCAAGCACATATTACATGGTTGTTTTGGCAACTAGAAATTTTGAAGTGAACTGAAAAACCTCAAAACTGTGAATGCCAAACCCTCCTACGTTTTCAAGTATCATGATTGTATGTCAACATACAACTTTTTATTAGAACATATTACATGGTTGTTTTGGCAACTAGAAATTTTGAAGTGAACTGAAAAACCTCAAAACTGTGAATGCCAAACCCTCCTACGTTTTCAAGTATCATGATTGTATGTCAACATACAACTTTTTATTAGAACAAACATTGGGCTTGCACTTCACTTTCATATGCAATTGCGTCATCGGAATATATGAAGTGGTTATTTCGACTCATTTATCTAAAAAGTAAAAACAGGTTAACTGGGACTTACATAATCATCAACTAGTTTAGTTAAAAAGTTATATAATTATTTACTTGCAAAGTTTTATAAATTCAAAAGAGGAGAACATAATTTGTGTAATGGTCCTTGCCCGACCCGTTACCTAACCGGACCATTTTATCAGCTCTACGGAATACACACAGTTTGGGACTAATAATAGAAAATAATTCAAAATATGAAATGAGCTCTAGAGAACCAGAACCAACTAAAATGAACACCTATATCATCATTCTATAAAGTAACACGATTTTGTATCGACTACTAGGGGTGAGCACGGACCAAGGACCGGACCGGACCGAGAGACCGAGTTGGTCCAAAACGCCGGACCGAAATGGTACGGTCCGGTCCGGGTCGGTCTTCGGTCCGATCCTACACGGCATAATCATCGGTTTTTGGTAAGACCGGACCGGACCGGAAGTAACAAAAACCCCGGACCAAGAACCGGACCGAAATACGTTCGGTCAGGTCCGGTCTGGTCTGGTCTCCGGTCCGATATGCTCACCCCTATCGACTACAACTGCACAAAACACCAGATAGAAAGCAATTCTACTTAGACAATCTGACCATGACACAAGTTCAAAGAGCGAACCTGGCAAGACGAGTGTAGAACAATTGTTTGGACAGCTCATTGCATTTCTCAACAGTTGCTGGGCTCTGAACATACTGCTTGTTTTTCTCCATTATATCCTTGTAGTAAACACTTCCATGTGTAGACAAAAACTGTTTCGCCTGACATGCCTTAGATTGCAACTGCTTCAATTGTCCTGCCATCCTATCTGCAATTAACAACGATTGTGATGGATTCAGCATTGAAACAACCCATAAGAACCATCTAATCTACGATTAAAATCTTAAATGGGCATATACTGAACGATAAATTAAGAAATACAAAAGAAACCCATGAACTCAGACTACTGAAAGCAAACCAGTTACAACTGCAACTAACACGCAAACAGCCTTTAGTGGCCATGCCAACCTTCTGGAAAGGGAGAGCTTTACCTGGTTTGAGTATGTGGCGGTGGGTTCAAACCCCGTGGATTAATCGGTCAAAAGGTCAGAAACCATGGCTACCAAAAAAAAAAAAACTAACATGCAAACCCCATAAACAAACTGTTCAATTCTTTTGACATGGTATAAAGGCTCTATTAACATCAGAATAGCAAGATCTAATTTAGCAACCACTATAGTTATAGTAGATAATACATGTAACGTTTCCTTCACTTGCTTAAGAGAAACCTGTGGACAGTATTATCCGTTTGTAGGATGTGTTCTTACAAATGTTGAAATGAACATTGGTTAATATTGATTGTGAGATTGTTACCACCAGTTTATGAGTGGTGTTTTGTTTTTAGTGTAAATCTACATTTTAGCCTTCTGATTTTAGGGGACGACTTGCAGACACGGAGATTTGTTTTGATTCGATAAATCACACAAATACTGAATTACTACTAATGTGATTTCTAAGTACTAACTAAAGTTCTAACTACTCGTAAACCAAAGTTTTGATTCGAGAACACGTTTGTGAATCAATGCTAACAATTGCACAATCACTACTAAGTACTAACTAAAGTTCATTTCTACGTTTGTGACAACGCATACAAACCAATGATACTTGTTTTTTCCACAATCAGAGTCCACTTCACAACCAACAGCAAAAGGTCCAAATCACTAGTATTAGCACAAGGCTACTGGCTGCACTCTAGCTTTAGACTAACAGCGAAACATCGTTCGTAAACTGACTTACTACTAACAAAATGGTCATTTCCACATTTCTAACAACGTACAATTCCACGGGTGTGCGGGGTACATCGGAGTTATAATGTAGACAGTCATACCCCTACTTAAGTGTAGAGAGACTCTTCCAGAAAGACCCCCGGCTTATAAACTTGCCATTAAAATACTAGAAAATTTTAATATACGGTGATACTGCAAAAACCCAATATCCTCCATTGTTGCAAGGGCACTTAATTCATTTCTAACAACGCGCCCTAAAACACCAATAATCCTCTATTTTCCGCAATCAACTTATCAACCACCACCACATGTCCTAGTGGTAAGTTCTTCGCTAACCTCCTCACAAAAGGTCTAGCGTTCAAACCTCACTATGTACACATTTAGGGGTGGCTCAGTCAGACCGCGTATATACAAGTCAAAGGTGTTTGTATAAGCTTATTTGATTTCGGCTTAGATTTCATAAGCCACAATTTTCCGGCTTATTTTGCGACTTATGGGCTTATATGAGTTTGTTATGTCACAATAAGAGCATAAGGTCCCCTAAGACATGGCTTGAGCCATCCCCAAAAACACCACTTTATGGCACGAGCCCCACACCGCACCTCGCGTTTTCGAGTGCTGAGCCACCACCACAACACCATATGGTCCCGGAAAAAGCCAAATGGTGGCACGAGACCCACACCGCGAGTCGCGTTTTCAGATTTTTGGTGTTATGGGAAACTTGACGGCACCAGAAATGTGGTTATGGAGGGAGGGGTGTTATGGGTATTCTGGTGTTATGGGAAAAAGTGCTGATGATGATGGCACGAGAGGGTATACAAGCCCGTAAGCCTCAAATTAAACCAGAAAACGGTGGCTTATAAGCTCATAAGCCCACATATAAGCTTAAACAAACACCCCCAAAGACGCGCCCTACCCGCGTAACCTAAACCGACAAAAATCCTTCATACTATAAAAAACTCCTAAACTAAAAATATCATAACTGATAACCATAAAACTCATTTCATAGAAATAAATCAAACTAGTAAAATTCATTTGAACCTAAATCCATTCCATAAACAATAACAAAGTCAAATAACTAACTAACAAAGATAAGATCTGTAACAGTAATAGATCTAAATAAATAAATATTTTATACCTAGAGAAAATAATAGATCTGAGTGATGATGATGACGTGGCTTCTCTCGCCGCCGATTAACCGGAAAAACAGAGAGAGAGAGAAGCTGCTGCTGCTGCTGCTGTGGTGTGGACTATTTTGTATGTGAGATGAGAGAGAAATGAATATTGTTATCTTATATACTCCTTTTTTGTTATCGAAAAAAAGGGAGGAGATCGAATGTGTTTGGTCCGGTTATTCGATTGGTCAACAAGGTATAACGGTCGTTTGTACGTAAAATTGGAAAACCGAATATGAGGTAAAGGGTATGTTTTGCAAAACTAGCTGTATGCTTAAGCTGTAAACTACAAGCTACATTTTTTCAATAAAAATGTTTGATAAATTAACTGGAATTATATGATGTAAAATTAAATAAAAGGGCATATCTATAATTGTAAACAAATGTAAAACATAACTTATAAAGACATTAGGAGTACATTTTAGGTTCAAATCGTTCTAATTTTATATGGTTGCTTTGATCCAAGGATTAGTAACGGTTAAGCTTTTATTTTACTACTAATATAATTGCTTTGTTTTAGAAAAAAGAAAAAGAAGCTTAGATAAATAATTCTGAAATTTTAATTACATAAGATAGTGTTTGGTAAAAGTTCAATAAAGATCATTTTTTAGCATAGATCCAAAGACCCCATTCTCATCCTTCATTTCTCAATGATCCAATGGCTATAATAAATACATATTAAAAAAATTACACCCGTCATTTACCCTGAGGGGTAGACGTGGTCTTTTTTCTCCCATTCATTTTCTTCTAACCGTTCCTTTATTCGTTTCATCAATAACACTCATTCATTAAAAAACACACACACACACCTACACCTAACTTATTTCATCTCTTTCAAACCCTAATTTTACCCCCAAATCATATGAGTAATGGATAGACCGGATCAAACAGCCGTTAGCAAGCGTAAATTGATGATCGTTTCATCGTCTATTCATGTTGATGATGCCGATCATGGTAATTATTTGATTTTATACTTTTTTCTGCTATAATGTTAAGCTCTACGCCCAACTCTTTCAAAATTCCTTTAGCCAAATACCTTCCTTCACAGCCTTCGTAAGGGCCATATAATCCGCTTATGTAGTTGAAAGAGCCACCACGTGTTGTAGCGTTGCCTTCCAGCTTACAAAACATCCATGTACTAAAAATGTGTAACCAGTGATAGACCTACCTTTATCCGGATCCTTAGCGTAGTCTGAATCAACAAAACATGTTACGTTCACATGGTTGCCACGATCTGGCCCATACACCAAACCCACGTTTGCAGTACCCCGCAAATATTTCAAAATCTACTTCACTGCTTCCCAATGATTTTTACCCGGATTCGCCAAATATCTGCTAACTATACTTACTGCGTACGCTATTTCTGGTCTCGTGCACACCATCAAGTACATTAAGCTCTCAACCGCATTTGCATAATGTTAGGCCCATTCAGTGCCTAATGGTCTTTCACTTAGGATTTGAACACAAAATATCCTAAGTGTTAATATCCTTTAACAATTCAAGGTCACTGAGTGAATAGTCGCTCAGTGAGTTACCTTCAAGATGCTCAGCCTAAGTCTACAAGAAAGACTCTAACATTCAGTAAGGCGGTACTCAGTGAATGAAGCCTGAGACAAAGAAAAATGTGATGGGTACAGTGAGTTATGGCAATAGACTCACTGAACCCCATACGATCTCCAACAACTAAAAGACCCTGAAGACAAGAGACTGAAGAATAGGCGGGATAGTTTAAAAGCAGATAAGTTCAAGCTCTTATCTCCTAAAGTCAACCTATCCTGAAGAGGGTATAAGACAAGTTCAGTGTCAGGACTGAACTTGAAAAGAGCATTTGTCCCGTACTTAGAATAGAAATTGTGATAGAGACAAAGCTGTACAAATGTACTAGCCTATCAGCTATGGGATTAGTGTTTACCACCCATGTGGGTGTGACCCTACCTAAGTAGTATAAATAGAACTCTTGTAACGGATTAGATGTCAATTTTATGCATTCAAAGTCGTATCTTTCACAAACACATCTACTCCTCCAAATCTACTAAGTCCCTGAGCAAGCTCAGTTGGTTAGCATAGTAGTTAACTTTGTACAATACTTTAGGTTTATGCAAAGTTATTAGTGAGGAGATTACACACACACATTATCATTCAATCCTCATTGTAGTTCCGCATATAATGGGGTATAATTCTTAATAATATATAAGAGTTAAACGTTGAAAAGTAGTTTTGTGTTCTTATCGTTTTACTTATTTTATCTTGTCAAACTGCATTTCTTTTACATTACGAGTATACATGAGTTAGTTTCTTAACTATTATAGTTATTTTGTCACTAATTAAAAGGGAATAACAAGTGGTATCAGAGCCAAAGGCTTGTAAAACTTTATATCTTTTCAAAAGTGGCTCAAAGTTTTTAAAACCTAGATCCTACAAATGGTTGCTGTAAGTAATATACCCCAGCTAGTTGATAAAAAGGGAGGTAGCTACTCTGCTATTGCTCCCAACTAGAGCCGGGAAAATTTAATAAGTGAAAAAAGCGAATGCTTTGCTACTTAGCGAGAATGGAACCCTACTACCTAAAATGTAATAAGGATGGTCCATTTCACAACTGTAGGTGATAATAAGCCCGAGTCCCAATGGACCCAAGATGAGAGGAGGGTGGCCGTTCAAGACCAATGCCTTAAAAGCATCATTATGTCATGTTTACCCGATGACATAATGAAAAGTGTCATTAGCTGTGAGACAGCTAAAGATACGTGGACTGACTTAGTTCACAGCTTTGAAGGTCCCTCATATACCAAGGAAAACAGGATCATGGATCTGAAACTTGAGTATCAAACTTTCAGGGCTAAACCTAATGAAAGTCTCTCACATACCTATACCTGCTATAAGACCTTGCTCAATGAGCTTGCCAATGATGGTGTTAACCTCTCTAAACATGAAATTAATGTTGGTTTCGTGAACAGTCTCCCTGAGAAGTGGTTAACATTCTCTCAGGGATTGAGGAATGCCAATCATACTCAGACTCGTGACCTTGAAGATATCTATGGAAGGTTTGTCTACAAGCACAACCTAATCCAAAGAAGGTATTCTGACACCAAAAAGGCCCTCATAACCACTCCCTCGAGTACTGCTATTTCTACTGCCTTCTTTTATAATAATGTTGTACAGGATTTCCAAGAGAATTCTGATGATGAGGTAGATGAGAGATCCAGTGAGGAGTATCTTAGAGACTTAGATATTGAGTTTCATGAGAGAGCCCTTTTGGCAAATTCAAAACGTTTTATAAAAAGAAGAAACAATTTCTCAGGTTAAAAAGCAAATGAAAACATTGAATGTTTTAAATGTGGTAAAAAGGCCATTTTGCTAAAGACTGCTTTTCTAAAACATCTGATCCTTCTTACAAATCATCAGTGACTGCTTATTCATTAGTGTCAAAAGGTTTTCAACCTAAGTTTACTCCAAAATTTATTCAGTCTTCTCAGTCCTTAAATAGTCAGGCTGGTTAAAAAATGCAGAAAGACTACAAAGTTTAGTACAAGAAGATGAAAGCTAAACTTGTACTCCTTGAAGCCAGTCCATCTACCTCTCAGGTCCCAATGGCCTCTCAACTAAAGAATAAAGGTTTGGTTGTTGAAACTTTTGATTGGGATGAGGAAGAGGCCTCTAATGATGAAGAAGTAACTCAAGTCAAGGTACTGATGGCTCTAGCTGATGATGAGCTAGCTGTAGGAAAGATCATGCTCGAAATGGTGAATGGATTGACATCACCATGAGAAAGGTAAATATTCTTCTCTTTATGGATGAAGATGCGGATTGGCAAAATTACCTTAAATATATCACATTGATCTTAAGTTTGTTGAAGAGTAAAGATTAAACTTACTTTCAAAATATAACAAAATTATTTTTGAATTAAACAAGTGTAGAGATGAACTGTTAATACTAAAAAAAGCTATAGAGATGAACTGTTAATACTAAAAAAAGCAAAGCTTGATGCTGTTACTTTTCAAATTCAAAACACTGAACTTTCTAAGTTAAATCATGCTCTTCAAGAACAACTCAAAGAGGAGAAAAAGATCAATGAAAAATTGCTAACTGGCTCAATAAAGGTTAGTCAATGCATCAGTGAGCAAATTCCTCATCAAAAGAAGAAAGTTCTTGGTGGTGAATTACTCACTGAATCATCATCTAAAATGAATGAAAATGAAAATCTTTTCGTGCCTGCTTCCTTGGGTTATAACCAGGAAATGGTTCCCAAATCTAAAGACTGGGTTGAGAGACTCAATCTTGTAGCAAACTTCCAAACTTTAATACTGGAAGAATTCTTGTCTTTGAAAGTCAAGCTGTGAACGAGTCTCTTAAACCTACTGACCCTGAGTCATCAAAAGATTCTAAAGCAGAATCCCTCACTCTTCTACCTCCCCTAAAAACACTTTAGGGAGCCTCACCAAGCTCAGAGGTAGAGTCATTAACTTTTTAACCTCATTCTCCAAAAGAAAGACCAGGCTTAGGTATCATGAAGCATACAAAACTTGAAACACAAAAATCTTCAAGTAAGAATGTTTCAGGACCTGTCACTGTTACTAATATAGAACCTTTCACTCCTTCAGTCCCTACTGAAGTCACAAACACTGAACAAGAGTCAAAACTATATGAATTAGCTAAGCTTGTTCAGATGTTAATAAATGAGAAGATTAACACACAGACTCATGAATAGAAACCTGAGTCATCCAACTCAGGAAGTTCATCCAAAAATGTTAATTTTAAAAGTCAGAACTCTGGCTCATCTAAATCACTCAGGCCAAAGCCTATTAAAAAACCACAACTTAAGTGTGAACTCTGTTACTATACCAATCATTCAACTGATGATTGCTATATGATTCTCTACTGCATGATATGCAAAAGAGAGGATCACAGGACCTCAGATCATGAAATGTATATTGCTTCACTAAAAAGAAGTGAAAATTATAAGGCTCAGCCTTATCAGTATGCATCTCCTTCCAAACAGATCCTGAAGGCTAAGGCAAAGCCTTTTCTACCATGCATACAATGTGGTTTCAATGATCACACACTTGGTGATTGTAGAAACTACCCAGAGTGTAAAATCTGTGGAAGTTATGATCACTTTACCTCAAGACACAATCGTGTCATTCATGTCAAAGGAGGAGTACTAGCTGAGTCCTCTCAGTCTAATGAGTCTTCAATTGGTGTCAAGTGTAACTGTAGGGATAACACCCGTGGGTAATGGGTACAGGTATCTCAAACCCACCACCAACCCACGTGGAATTTTTCTCACTCACCACCCACCCGTCACCCACTAGTGGGTATAACTTTTTACCCATACGTATGCCCGCGGGTACCCATCGCCCGTGGGTTAGTGAGAATGCAACAAAATTACAAAACATTAATATGGAAACTAACTACAAAACTACGTTACAAGACACCATATCATATATTTCAAATACCAAGTTTACAAAATACTTAAAACACGTGTCTAAAACTAGAAAATTAAATATCATTACACCAAATCAGATGTCTAAACCGAAATGTATCATGTATATATCTTTGAAGACTTGGGTAATTATCAAATATATACCAACAACTTCACAAATATTTAAGTAGTATCATAAATTTTACTCCAACAAAATTAAGTTTACGGGTACACACAAGGTTATTTAGGCGGGTACACCCATGATGGGTATACATTACCCGTCACCCACCGATGGGTACAAATTTTCACCCACGACCCACCCATGGGTGAAAATTGATGGGATTACCCACCCATTTACATGCGGGTACCCGCGGGTTATGGGTTTTTTCTCACCCATTGCCATCCCTAAGTGCAAGATATGTGAAAGCACTATACACTCCACCACTGACCA
The DNA here is from genome assembly GCA_026074375.1 of Tanacetum coccineum. NCBI lineage: Eukaryota > Viridiplantae > Streptophyta > Magnoliopsida > Asterales > Asteraceae > Tanacetum > Tanacetum coccineum. The sequence goes on along the minus strand of BQNB010109051.1, from coordinate 13,126 downwards.
CAATGAATTTGATCACATTAAAAGAGGTAAGAAAATTCAGGCTTAAAAGGCTAGGGAGCCCACCAAAAAGTGGCTTTATAAAAGAAACTAACCTAAAGTTTATTATTTATGTAGAGATACATCAAGGAGCCCATTTGGTACCTGGAAAGTAGATGCTCAAGGAGTATAACTGGTGTCAAGAGTTATCTGCATAAATATGTAGAGCAACCAGGTCCTAATGTAGTGTTTGATGATAACTCATCTTGTATTACCGAGGGATATGGTTCAATAAATTGTGAGGGTATTACTTTTACTAAAGTAACTTTTGTAAATGGTCTCAAGTACAATTTAATTAGCATCAACCAACTTTGTGATGCTAAATACATTGTACATTTCGATGATAAGCAAGGAACAATCTTTAATGCCAAAAAAGAAATTGTCCTGATAGCACCTAGAAGAAATGATGTATGTGTTCTTGACATGTCATCACTGACTCCAAATGGAGCTTGCTTCTTTACTAAAGCCTCAGAAAGTGTAAACTGGCTTTGGCATAAAAGGCTGTCACATCTTAATTTTAAGAATATTAATAAACTTGCAAAACAAAACAAGGTTTTTGGTCTTTCTTCACTTGTTTATTCAAAGGATAAACCATGCTCTGCATGTAAAAATGGAAAACATAAAAGAGCTTCTTTCAAAACTAAACAAAACTTCTAGATCTCTTTGGACCTGTGTCCAATGTCCATAAATCATGAGAAATACACTCTAGTCATTGTTGATGAGTACTTAAGGTACACATGGGTTTATTTTCTTAAAAAGAAGAGTCAGGCAGCTGAAATGATTATGTCTTTTGTCAGGATGGTTAAAAACCAAAATGATGTTAAAGTCAAACAAATCAGAACTGATAATGGGACTGAGTTTAAGAACACTGAGCTTGAGAGTTTTTGTGATGAGAAAGGAATCTCTCAAAACTTTTCTTCTCCCTATACACCTGAACAAAATGGTGTAGCTGAGAGGAAGAATAAGACTCTTATTGAGGCTGCTAGAATTATGCTGAATGGATCAGTGTTATCTAAGCACTTCTGGACTGAAGCAGTCAGAATAGCCTGGTATACTCAAAACAGATCAATCATTATTAAAAGACATTATAGGACTCCTTATGGGATATTCAGAGAAAGGATACATGACATCAGCTATTTCATGTATTTGGATTTCCTATGTTTATTCATAATCAAAAGGATCATCTAGGAAAATTTGATGCAAAGGCTAATGATGGGTATTTCCTGGGATACTCATTTAACTCTAAATCCTTTAGGGTGTCAAACACAAGAAGACAACAAATAGAGAAAACTTATCATGTTACATTTGATAAGAGTATTAAAGCCGTCATGTTCACAAATACCTCAGTAGATGAAATAGGAATTGATGATTCAACTAGATATCCTCCTGATGAATTTCTTCAGGAAGATGACCCATCTAGGCAATTTTAAACAAAATTTGATATTTCATACTACATCATTCCTCATGGGTGTTCTTTTACTAAACTTACTCAAGAAAAACATGTCCCTGAAGTGATTGCTCCAAATGAGCAAAAAAATCCTCAAACTGAGGATGTTGAAGGTCCTCCTGACCTATCAAACACTGATGAGGCACAACATGTTCAAAATGAACAAATCAATCAACTCATTGAAGAAACCTCAGAGAACAACACTAAAACCTCAGTACCAATAACTGAACCTTTAGTCCCTGAATTTATTCAGTCTCATCAAGCATTTACATGTTCTTATCCTGCTCCTTAGGATAATGGTCAAAGGACAAACATATTAAACTTGTAAATATCATTGGTGATCCTAGTGAAGGCATGCTTACAAGAAGTATGGTTGTCAAGATTACAGCCGCCTCAGCTAGTGAAGGTCTATTTGCTGACTTTCTCTCTGAGATAGAACCTAAAAAGGTATCTGAGGAACCGAAGAACCCAAGATGGGTTAATGCCATGCAAGAAGAGCTGAATCAATTCTATAGAAATAAAGTCTGGACTCTTGTTCTACTCCCTCATGAAAAGATAGCCATAGGCTCTAAATGGGTGTTTAGGAACAAGAAAGACGAACATGGAATTGTTACCAAAAACAAAGCAAGACTGGTTGCTCAAGGTTATAGTCAGGAAGGAGGAATTAACTATGATGAAAGCTTTGCACCAGTGGCAAGAATGGAAGCCATCAGGATCTTTTTTGCCTTTGCTACATACATGAACTTCATAGTCTTCCAAATGGATGTCAAAAGTGTCTTCCTAAATGGAAAACTAAAAAAAGAAGTTTATATGAAACAGGCTCCTGGCTTTGAAAGTAGTGAGTTTCCTGACTATGTCTGTAAGCTTAAAAAAGCTCTATGTGGACCAAAACAAGCACCAAGGGCATGGTATAAAACTCTATCTACATTCCTTATCCCAAATAAGTTTATCAGGGGAAGAATAGATAACAAATTGTTTATCTATAAATCCAAAGGAGATATTCTCCTTGTCCAAGTGTATGTAGATGACATCATATGCGGCTCAACAAGTTATAAACTTTGTAAATAGTTTGAGAAACTAATGACAAAGAAATTTGAAATGAGTATGATGGGAGAACTCACTTATTTTCTTGGACTTCAAATCAAGCAGGATGACAAAGGGATCTCCATTTCGCAAGAACAGTACACAAGGAACTTACTAAAGAAATATGAAATTTCTGATAGTTCCTCAGTGAAGACTCCAATGGTTCCTCCAAATAATTTAGGGCCTGACCTTGCTGGCAAACCAGTCAATGATATCCTATACAGAGGAATGATTAGGTCACTGATGTACTTAACTACCACAAGGCCTGATATCTAATTCTCCACAGTCTTATGTGCCAGATATCAATCCAATCCAAAAGAGTCACACCTAACCGCTATGAAAAGAATCTTCTAGTACCTAAAAGGTACTCCAAACCTTAGTCTGTATTATCCAAAGTGTTCAAGGTTTGATCTTAAAGGATACTCAGACTCAGACTATGCTATGTGTAATATGGATAAAAAAAGCACATCAGGTGCCTGCCAGATATTTGGTGGAAAATTGGTTTATTTGAGTGCTAAGAAACAACAATCAATGGCTATGTCCTCAACTAAGGCTAAATATGTTACTACTGTTGGGTGTTGTGCAAATATCTTTGGTTGAAAAGTTAACTTAGTGACTATGACCTTCACTTTAAGATGGTGCCAATCTTTTGTGACAACACTAATGCCATTGCAATATCCAACAATCCAGTCATTCACTCAAGAACCAAGCATATTGATATAAGATATCATTTCATCAGGGATCACATCCTTAAGGGAGACATAGAATTACACTTCATCCTCACTGAGTATCAGCTAGCTAATATATTCATCAAACCCCTAGATAAACCTACTTTTATAAGGCTGAAAGCAGAGTTAGGCATGTTGAATATTGATTGATCAGTCCCCCTAATCAATCATGTTTAGTGTGGTGTACATTCTTCTCTCCCTAAATCCCTTCCTAAATCCAAACATGACCCCCATGACACTGAGGGACACATTAAATGAAGTAAGTAAATGCTCTAAGTCTTTAGTTACTTAATGTCCTAGGTTGGTGACTGAACACATTAAATAAGGAACAAATATTCCTAATCTGACTGTCATTCAACAGTCATAGGCCCTTACTTCTCCCAAATATCACTCAAATAACTCACCATGCATTTAATGCTCACTCCCATAAACATGATCCCTTCATAAATTGTCTAATTAAAAGACATTTGATCGTTATTCAAACGTCATGAAATGGCGCAACAGTAGCCGTAAAAAATGGGATCGTGCAACTAGTGGGTAAATGCATTAAATGTGTTACCAAATGTTTTTTCACCTTTTTTCAAAAATAAAAGTTTAAAAAATTGTGAAAATGTTTTTAATCCCCTATAAATACCCTTCACCAAACAAGAACACACACATAAATTTCAGAAAGCACATAAACTCTGCTCAAATTCCTTCTCAAAGCAAACGTGTGGGTGTTCTTCATTTTTTGATAAAAAGCTTATCTTTTAACAAAGTTCATTAGAAATACTTGTTTCAAACATTTGTTTGGTCAATCGTGTTCAATACCAAGATATCCATTTTCATATAGTCCCTTTTGATAACATATCACGCATGTCACGATAGCGATCAACGTTGAACTCAACTTGTGACCATCTGGAGTATGATATTCTGCCATTAAAACCTTTTTGTTTTCAAAAACATATCAACAATGGTAGAAGAACAAGCAATTATGTATGCTCCTCAATGGGGAACCATGACTGTGGATAATGTAACCTTTCAAACAAATAATGTAATTGGAAACTTTAACTATCCACCAAATGTGGATACTTACAAACCCATAATGAAATTTTTGTTAAATTTCCCCTTGAATAAAGCTTTTACCAACTGTCCCTCAGTGCTCTATTAGAACTATCTCAGGGAGTTTTGGAGCACTGTTGTTGCCTATGACCCTTTTCCATCAACTGATGAGACTGAGCAACGCCCACTCAGAGAATTCCTCATCAAATTTTCAGTCTTAAATGGGCAAAGACCCTCGACCCTTGATTTTAATACCTTTTGTTCATCCACTGGCCTTGATTATAATAATGGTAAACTTGTGGCTCATCCTACACCGAAGGTTGTTAAGAAATAATTGGGCAAGATTGCCATCAATCCAAGTTATCTGGACAAAACCCCAGTCCTAAAAAACTCCTTTCCTGTGGCTTGGAGAATTCAGTTCACTTTTGTAATTCAGGTTCTCAGCGGGAACTACTCCTACACTGAGCAAGTGAATTCAATTCAGCAGCTCTTAGCCTACTGTCTCATCACTGGGACTGAGGTTGACATAGGAGAGCTTATTTAAAATGATCTCGTAACTAAGCTATTGAATAAGTCTAGGCTGAAATATGTTTCTTACCCTAGATTTATCCCATGTGCTTTAAAAGTGTTACTAGGTTATGACTACACTCAGGATGAAAAATTTAGGTATCTCCCTGGCATCCTGAGTAACTCTAATTTTACCAAAGACCCATTCAAAGTCACTACCATTGAATTGACGGCCCATATGATTGTTGTAAACAGTCAGAAGGACTCAGTGTCTCCAATTTCTTTATCCCCAAATAAAACGAAAGGGAAGTCTTAGACTGTGACTTCAACCTTACCCAAGTCATAAGGCTTTAAGGCTTTAGAGACACTCCCTCAAAAGAGAAAAAAGCCCTTGTTCAAAAAGACACCCAAGGAAACCAAGGCAACACCACCCCCAAGCCAATAAAGGATTCTAAGCAATCCCACTCAGTCTCCTCGGGAACCATACCTGATTCCCAAGATCAGAGAGAAACATACAACTCGCTAGTACATGATTGCCTTCCACACTCGATGAGGGCACTTGTAAATCATAACCTTTGCTTGTGAGTACAACTATTGATCCTAAAGACTCAGTGGGAAACAAATAACCCATTGATACGGGATTGCCTTCCACAATCTCTGATAAAGGCACGGCTAAAACCATGCCACGTCCTGAAGGGCCACTTAGGGATAAAGACTCAGGGGGAAACATGCCACCTGCTGATATGGAACCAATTAACCCTACTGTTGTTGATCTTTCAGGCACTAGTGCTAAGTACCAGGTGGACTAGACCCAGTCCACCAGATTAAGGTACCAATCCCTGACCAAAAACAAAGGAAAGCCTTCGCATGAAGGGGAGCTAGATACCCATCCTTTGGTACTATCTACTTACGCAGATGTTTGAGCCTTTTTCTTATTTGATGATGAAGCTTAAGAAAGTGAGGAGGATATTTTAGGAGCTGGTGAAAAGGTGGATGAAGATCCTCATGCTGCTGAAGTACAACATCAGTCTTCTCCACTTTCACGTCTTGAACGAGCCCAAAACCACATCCAATCCAGCATGTCCTCTCTTAAGGAAGACACTCTCTCTATCAAGTCCATAATGACTGAGATGTATGAAGTCTTTAAAGGCTAGTCCTCTTTAGCTCCTTCAGGCAGTGTCACTCCAATACTTGCTCTCACTTACATTCCAACAAATATTATGGGGGAGAATGAAACTAACACTACCACTAAAGTTCATCCATCTTATACTGAAGGGAAGACTGATGCAAACAAGCAAGAAAAGCCCAAAGAACCTAAGCACTCAACAGATGCTAACGTTGAGTTTATTGGTTCATCCATACAACCTTCAATCACTCAGGCTCAACCAATCACCATAATCAACCCTGAACCTATTGTCCAACAAAGAGAAGGCAAATGTATTGCCACTTATGAGCAAGTTTAGGATCAAAGAAAGCTGGTTAAAGCCTCATCTATTGTTCATCCTAATCCTGATGCTCTAATTCTTGTCCCTTATACTATAAATGGAAAACTTTTTCATCTAACTGCGGAATAGATTGAGGCACACTTAGACAAGGAAGAGAAAATCAGGAAAGCTGAAGAAGAAGCCAGGTTGATTGCTATAAATAATCCTGAGGTGATCAAGCTGGTTCGAGAAGAAGCAAAGAAGCTTCAGATTTATCCAAAAGAGGCAATCACTGCCAAAGCTGGTGAGAAATTTAAGAAAGCTCAAGATGCTGAACATGAAGTTCTTAAAAGGCAACACGCTGAGAAATTCAAAAAATCTATTAAACTCAAGAAGTACAAATATGATAACTACATTTGGACTATCAGCAGCAGACTGAAACCTGATAAAATCACCGATATCAGAATTCATCAAAAAACCAAGCCAGTTGTTATAACAGTTATCAAAGGCACTGATGGTAGAACCTTTGATGTCCACAATCCTTTTGCCTTTGGTAACTTTGGTATTTCAAAATTGGATGAATTGAGGGAGATCATTCCCAAGAAGAAAAACGCTGTTGTGAAAGACTTGATGAATTTTCTAAGTCGAAGGTATAAAAGTTTTAAGAAAATTCCTGAAGAGCTTGAAATACCTTCAGCACTCCCTACTCTAGTTCCTGAACAGTCTTCATCCAAATCCTCAAGAAGAAAGAGGAAACATATGGAACTTGAGCCTGAAATCAAAATTCCTGGATTGGAATGCAATCAAGCTCTCCTTGAGAATGTCTCGTTTGTCAACAACATGGTCATCGAAGAGCCTTTGTACGGAATCTTTTTCACTGATGAATTCGGTGACCAAGCATTTCAAAGATGAAGCGACATTGACAAAGTAAGGATGGAAGCTCTTGTTTCGTATCTTGTAGCAGCTTCTATGGTTAAGTCACCTGAAAATGCAAGGTTCAACATGAAACTGAAGAAACTCATTGCTGAACATCCTGACCTAGACAAGCTCAAGTCAAAGAAATTAAAGTTAGAAGCTCTTGGATATGAGATGAACTGAGTACTTATGATGTAATTTTTATTATCTTTCATAATAGATAAAAGGGCCTTGTAATTGATTAATGAAGTACTTTTTGTTGAAACTCAGTATCCTTATAAAGCATTCTACAACTCAGTGTGAGAAGAAGCTGTATTTACTCACTCACACTAATAAACACTTAGGATATATTTATATCTAAATATGGGGAGATTGTTAGGCCCATTCAGTGCTTAATGATCTTTCACTTAGGATTTGAATTCAAAATATCTTAAGTGTTAATATCCTTTAACAATTCAAGGTCACTGAGTGAATAATCGCTTAGTGAGTTACCTTCAAGATGCTCATCATGAGTCTACAAGAAAGACTCTAGCATTCAGTGAGTTGGTACTCAGTGAATGAAGCCTGAGCCAAAGAAGAAGGTGATGGGTTCAGTGAGTTGTGGCAATAGACTTACTGAACCCCATATGATCTCCAACCTGAAGACAAGAGACTGAAGAATAGGCGGGATAGTTTGAAAGCAGATAAGTCCAAGCTCTTATCTCCTAAAGTTAACTTATCCTAAAGAGGGTATAAGACAAGTTCAATGTCAGGAAAAAACTTGGAAAGATCATTTGTCCCGTACTTAGAATAGAAATTATGATAGAGACAAAGTTGTACAAATGTACTAGCCTATCAGCTCTGAGAGTAGTGCTTATCACCCATGTGGGTGTGACCCTACCTAAGTAGTATAAATAGAACTCTTGTAACGGAGTAGATGTCAAGTTTGTGCATTCAAAGTTGTATCTTTCACAAACACATCTACTCCTCCAAATCTACTAAGTCCCTAAGCAAGCTCAGTTGGTTAGCATAGTAGTTAACTTTGCACAATACTTTAGGTTTATGCAAAGTTATTAGTGAGGAGATCACACGCACACATTGTCATTCAATCCCCATTATAGTTCCGTATACAATGGGGTATAATTCTTAATAATATATGAGAGTTAAACGTTGAAAAGTAGTTTTATGTTCTTATCATTTTACTTATTATATCTTGTTAAAACAACATTTCTTTTACATTACGAGTAGCCATGAGTTAGTTTCTTAACTATTATAGTTATTTTGTCACTAATTCAAAGGGAATAACACATACGGCACCTTACTCATCCTTTTAACATCACAATCCCTAACTGGGCAATCCTTCAACGATAGCTTGAAGTTCCACCCAATGGCATCTGAACCGATTTCCCATTGGCCCCTATAAAATTATTCAAAATCTTAGAAACATACCAGGATTGTGTCATCCACAGAATCTTTCGACTTCGATCCCTGACGATCTCCATACTAAGAATCTTCTTTGCTTCCCCGAGCTCCTTCATGTCAAACTCCTTTTTAAGCAAAGACTTGGTAGACCTAATCTTAGCCTTGCTCTTACAAGCAATTAACATATAACAATAAATAGATATACTCTCCTGGTGCATAACTCCTGTAATATACACAATTGTCGTAGCTGCTACGCTTGAACTCGTTGCTGAGCATATACTCATTAAACCTCCTATATTACCTAGGTGACTGCTTCAAACCATAAAGAGATTTCTTTAACAAACATACCTTGTTACCTTGTTCATATCCCGGTGGCTGCCTCATGTAGATTACTTCTTCAAGATTTCTATGTAAAAATGCCATCTTTACATCAAGCTGCTCCAGCTCATAATCTTTACACGCAGTCAATGAAAGTATAACTAGAATAGATGTGTGTCGAACTACCAGAGAAAATACTACATTGTAATCAATACCTGCCATTTGTGTGAATCCACGAGCCACCAACCTTGCCTTGTACCTAGCTTTTGAACACCTTCAATCCGTTCCTTTATCTTGACAACCATTTGCAGCTCACTAGATTTTGCCCAACTGGATGATCTACTAACTCCCAGGTCTTGTTCTTCCTCAGAGAATCCATCTCTTCTTTCATAGCAGCTTTTCACTTAGAACTATCATCACAAGAAACTGCCTCTTGGTATGTCAATGGTTCATGAGTATCTTCTTCCTCTGCTGCAACAAACGCGTAAGCAGCCATATTACTCTCATCTCGAAACCTCAATGATTTAGTTCTTGTCCTTGGCTCTCTATCCTGAGCCAAATGATAATCTGTGAGATCTGGTGTCTGATCAATTTCTTGATCCCATGCATCTTTATCATCGCCATCTTCCTGATCTGTTTGATCTTCCTTGGGCGTATAATTATTTAACCTCTGCAGTTCCACCTCAACCTGTAATTCCTCAACAGACTTATCAGCACCTGCACCAGAATCCTTCAACGTGTCTTTGTACATGACCATTTCATTAAAGACTGCGTTCCTGCTAGTGACTATTTTAGGTGATTCATCATCAAGCCTATATAGTCTGTACTCCTTCACACCCTTAGGATACCCCAAAAGAACGCATTTTATCGCTCTTGGCTTGAGCTTACCTTATTTATCGCGTGGATATACGACACAGCCAAAAATCCTTAACATCCCATAATCACTTGGATGTCCCGACCACATCTCCATAGGTGTCTTTTTCTCAATCACTATCGATGGGGACCTACTGATAAGATATGCAGCCGTACATGTGGCTTTCGCCTATAAGGTCTTGGGCAATCCAGACTGAATTAATAAACAACGTAACTTATCCATGGGAGTTCTGTTCATACGTTCTGCTACCGCATTCTGCTGCGACATCCTAGCAACTGTCAGATGTCTAGCAATCCCACTCTTAATGCATAGCTGCTCAAACTCCCGAATACAGATCTCAAGACCATTATCTATCCTTAACTTCTTAACCGTTCTCTCAGTCTGATTCTCTACTAACTGCTTCCACTCTTTGAACTTTCCAAATGCTTCGTGTTTGAACCTGAGGATATAAACCCTCCCGGAATAATCATCAACAATAGATAAGAAATACCTCTTACCTCCCAATGATTCCACCTGAGACGAACCCCATAAGTCTGAATGAACATAGTCTATCACTCCCTGAGTAGTGTGCCTTCCTACACCGAAACCGAATCGATGTAACTTTCCTAGAACACAATTCTCACAAAAATCGAGCTTACCTAGACTTTTCTTGCCAAATAGCCCTTGCTTTTCCAGCACTTGTAGTCCCGTCTCTCTGATATGTCCCAGTCTTTTATGCCAAACTTGCACAAGACTTTCTTTTTCTTCAACACTAGCATTAAGCTCACCTGCCATTGCATGGCCATCCAAAGAGTATACGCAATTATCCCTTCGTATTCCAGATAAAATAACCCTGGAACCATTAATCACCTTAACTTTGCCCGACTGTAATTTTATGGTAAATCCCTATTTTTCAAGAGTTCCCTGCGATATCAAGTTTGTTTTTAATTCAGGAATATATTTGACAATGTGTAACACAAAACTTGACCCATCTCTCAGTTGTATCCTCACCTTGCCAATACCTCTGATCTTACACTCCTTGTTGTCACCCAACTGTACACTACCCCCATCGCATTCCAGAAAATCAAAAAGTATATCTAACATAGGTGTCATGTGGTATGAGCATCCTGAATCCATGATCCAATCTAGCAGAGCTTGTGCGCTCATCACCATCATCACCTTAGAATCGTCATAAGTCAAACCAATAGAGCTTAGTTGCTCATCTTTCTTGACGTAACCTGTTGACTTTTTGCGATTATTCTTCAGATAGTTTCTTTTTAAGTGTTCCTCAGATTGGCAAATATAGCACTTGAGTCTTCCACCTCTAGAATTTGATCTTGACTTTCCCTTTGACTGACGTGAATCTGTACGATTAGTTCTTCCCTTTACATATAACCCTTCACCATCATCCCCCTTTGCCTTAGACCTTTCTTTGATTTCCTTTTAGTTTAGTGTGGCAATCACGTCCTCCAAAGTCAAAGCTTCCCGTCCATAAAGCAAGGTATCTACAAAATGTTCGTATGATACTGGTAAAGAAGTGAGTAATAATAAAGCAAGATCTTCATCCTTGAATTTTACCTCAATATTTGCTAAATCAAGAACAATTTTGTTAAACTCATCTATATGCTCGAAAATCTTTCATCCACCCGGCATGTAGAATGTATACAACTTCTTCTTCAGGTACAAATTGTTGGCCAATGACTTTGTCATGTACAAAGTCTTGAGCTTTGACCAAACCTCTGTTGTAATCGTCTCCCCGGTAACCTCTCTCAGAACCTTGTTACCTAAACACAAAATCACGGCACTGTGAGCTTTCTTGTTTAGCTCAGCTTTTGTTTGAGCTTCTATATCCGCGGGTAAAACCTCCAGAGCTACTTCACATCCATGTTGGATTAATAAAGCACACATCTTGATTCTCCATAACCTGAAATCACCAGTTCTATCGAATTTCTCGATGTCTAACTTAGCTCCCGTTATTCTTTAACCCTTTGTTGATCGACTAAACCTGGTGATATACCCTCACAAAAAATTGAAAACTCAATAAAGAACCTTGTGTAAACACTACAAAGTAATAACCTTTTTTTGTTTTATAAAAACAAAATAATCAAGATTTGTCTTAGCCTAATATATTAAAACTTAATAGCTAGCCCAACAAATCTTAAAGAAAAACAAAACCCTGTGTAGTGTTAGTTGACTTTTAGATACCAGCCAACACTTGTACCTTTTCTTCTTCCTCTGTATAACCACCGATACAAAATAAAACCAGACGATACTTGTCGATCTTCAATAATTGAAAATCGACAAACCCTTCAAATCGAAAAACCTTGCTGCAATTATGTTACTGATTTATGTAACCAAACCAGTAACCCCTTTTTGTTGTCGATCGTTGGAAACCCGCAACAAAAACCGCTGCTCCTTCTTTAACGAAAAACCCGATCAACAAAACCTTCAAGATTCGTCCTAACTTCTAGAAGATCTTTAGACCAATGCTCTTGATACCACTTGTTAGTTTGCGATCGACTAACAACCTGGAAGATTAGATCGTGAAACCCGAACCTGTGAAGAACATAACTTATACTCGACAGAAGAAACAACACAAGGTATTTACCCAAATGATTAATTCTTATTAATGTTTGTAACTTAAAAGAATGACATGTTCAACCCCCCACCTTCTTTTATAGAGATGGGGGGGGGGGAAGAAAACACCGACTCTAACATGCCCTAAGTCGGTTGTGAAACACATGGGTTGGGCTTGGGACAAAAAAACCCACGACCCTTACGAAATTGAAAAGAAAACTTAACACTCGACTACCCTGGACTTTTGCTAAAATAAAGACTAAACCTAACAATTAACATGTTGTTTTTTAAATTCTATGAAACACAACCCATAAAGTTATAGTTTTTTAGTTTAGTTTTTTAGGTTATGTGGTTCAGAGGGAAAAAGTAAGAATCGGATACAGAAGTATGATATTAAAAGGATTCTTATGCGGGTTAAGATCAGGATTTTATAAGATCTTAAGCATGCAAAGATCCTATGTAGGATCCAGATCGTTTTTACTTTGCAACATCGTAAAATCGTAAGATCAAGATCGGGATCTTATGAACCATGGAAATAATAGTATCTCGCGAAAATTTGGGGTGGGCTTTGGCCAACACAAGTCAATCCCGACAAGTCTTGAGTAGGAATATTGACCATCTCGTCCATTACTTTCCACTTTCAACAACAACAACAAAGAAAAACATAATATTCATATTCATTATTTGATGTAAACATATGAATCTAGTTACTAAAATGCACATTACGTCACTCATCATATGTGGCGACACTTTATGAATATAGTTTATCTTTGCTTAGATCGTATTTACATTGATG
>BQNB010109050.1:2914-22833 GCA_026074375.1 Tanacetum coccineum | reverse complement strand
TCTTGTGAGCATGGGATATGTCCATGGCCTTTTTATTTTCTGCCAAGAGGTTTTGAAAAGTTTTAGGGAAGTGTCCTAAACTTTTCCCTTTTGTGCTCTATGTACAGTTTCTTGCCTTTTGGCTTTTCTAGTTTATAAAATTTACCTTTCCAAAAAAAAAAGTTTATATTTTTCTGAGTAGGCATATAATATGACGAAGAAGTTTATATTAGAAATCTATTTCATGCTTAATTATCATGAAAATATTTAATATCTTTAACTTCTTCACATTTTAATGTAATTGAATATACATGATGTTTGTAAAGCTTCAAAAAGTTTATGCCTAGTTTAAATATATTATACAAAAAAAAAAGTTTAAAAATTAATGATATTAATAAATTATAAACCTTTATAAAAGTCTAGCATAGTCATGCCCTAGAACAAATCATCTACATTCTGCAACTTTTTATCATTATTCTAGAAATCTGGTTATACCAAATAAGCATATGCTGATGAGACAAGATATCTACACAAGTTAAGGACAAAAGAGTTTTGACTCGGTTTGTATACATTTTCGAAAAACTTATAGTTTACCGGAGAGATTTTGTAGATAAAAGGTTAAGGGTTGGAGTCTCGGCTTTTGCTCACTTCAGTTTGTGGCCCACTAGGTCAGGAGAGTTGATGAAACTATTTCTTGTGTTGGTGATTCAAAGACGAAACGAATAAACAAAATCAAAGAAACAAAGCGGAAGCTTTATTCAAAATTACTAAACCAAATTACAAAGCCAAATTCAAAGGTACCAAATTTTAATTTCAACGGTACAAATAAATCTAAAGTTATCAATCCCTATTTATAGGCTAAACTAATCGTTATAGATTAGTTTCCTTATTATAAACGAACTTAAATAACAAAACTTGTAGGACAAGTCATACAATTACCAAATTTACCAAACAAACCCTTATAATTTAAGTCACTTTTCTAACAATCTCCACCGTGACTTGAACTCTCCACATGCTCTAGAACAAATCCAAAATTCTAATTTTCAACGCTAGAGATACTAGCCAAATTCAAAACAAACGACCGATTCCAAAATCAATCCCAAACAAAATCGATCCAAAGCAAATGCCGATGACTTCAAAACGAACAATCAAACGTTAACCGACAAATTCGAACACGGTCAACAAAACAAACGAATCGGCTTGAAGATCTTCAACAAAAGCAATCAAATTCGAGCAAATAACTTCAAAAGCCCGACGGACGAAGATCCAAAATTTCAAACTAACAAATTCCCAAAGGATCGAACAAACTTCAAATGACCTGATGATAATCAAGTCTTCAAAGACCAAATCGATCTTCAAATATCAAATACCAAATTCAAATTCCAATGGCCCACTTATCTGATAAGTATTACGGTCCAACTTCAAACTTATTATCCAAGTATTAAAAAGTTAATAAATAACTTGACACGCAAGCTCTAATATTTCAAACACTTCAATATGATACGGATAATAATTTTAACGATCCACTTACGTAATAAAGATTACGATCCAAATTCTAAATTCAATTTCAATTCAAACTGATCGCACCAAATCTTCAAACCATGATCTTAAACTAGGGGTGAGCAGAAAAACCGAATAAACCGAAAACCGAAACTGAACCAAACCGAAAACAACCGAACCGAACTAATAAACAAACCGAATTTGCCAAAACCGAACCGAACTACGAATTCGATTCTCGGGTTGGATATGGGTTTGGCAGTCCGAATTGAAAACCGAACCGAAAACTAAATTTATATAAATATATATATATTTTATATATTTATATATAAAAAAAGATCAATAAAATTTTATCCTAATATAAAAAAACAATTTTTATGCTTGATTTGAATTTTTTTGCTAAATATCGATGTATTTTTTCTTTTTTTTTAAATAATTCAGGTCAATCCGAAAACAGAACCGAATTCAAATTCGGTTTTCAGTTCGGTTCGGTTGAAATCTAGTTCGGGTCGGTTCGGTTTTCGGGTTGACAATTTTTTTTTTAACCAAACTAACCGAATCGAATAACCCGATAACCGAACCGATCAACACCCCTATCTTAAACAATCAAAATTATTATATATATACACATTAGAGGTTCAAAACGATGCCGTTTTCCTCTAATGAGTATATATATATAATTTAGCCCATCATAGCCCATCAGGTAACCATAAAAGCCCAGCAACAGCCCACGTCCAAAATCAAAAATATAAAAATAAAAAATTACAAAACATACCCTCAAAATACGCGAATTGTTACGAAAACAACCTTAAACTTTTAGCTATTTGCGGCTCTTTTATATAACAAACTATATTTATCAGATATTTAATGTATATATACTGATTCATTCAGAAAAAATACAAGTAAAAAGATCTTCGAATTACGAACAAAACGAGCCCAATATTGCAATGCTTCTGATGTATGTACGATTTTATAAAAAATATTGAAGTTTAATGTATATTTTTGAAATAAACAAAACTTTTAAAATACACCCTTAAACTAATTAATAACTTTATATATATTAAAAATGGCCCGTTACGACGTCGTTTTACGCCAGTGGAAAATGTTAGCCTAACAACGACCCAAACTATAAAAAAATCTTTTACCGGCCCAAAATAGATTAATAAAAGAAAATTTACAAAGCGGACCCTGAACTTTAACTATTTACGATCTTTATATATAATAAACTTTATTTATCAAATATATACCACATATCTGCCGACTCATTCAGATCAAAAGATACACGCGGACAGATCTTCACATTGCGAACAAAACGAGTCTAGTATTGCAATGCTTCCGACATACGCACGATTTTATAAAAAATGTTGAAGTTTAATATAAATAGAAAAATTAGAAAATTTACAAAACGTACCATCAACTTTTAAATATTTACGACTTTTTTATATAATAAACTGTATTTATCAAATATATAACACATATCTACCGATTCATTCAGATAAAAGAATATCCGCGAAAAGATCTTTGAATTGCGAAAAGATCAGTGAAATAAAAATACATGTGATGCATACAAGTCGGCCCCGCCACAACACGCGTACACATTCCCACTCAATACTCTCTTGAAATCGATTCGTAAAAAATTATGACCCGCAGCAACTCACGACCTGCTTGTTAACAATAAACAAATAAAGATGCAAAGCCCATATCAAACTTGAAAAAGCCCAAATCCAAAATTCCAAGAAAGTGAAGAAACGGTGGCTAAACAAGTAACCAAACAGAAACAAACAATCTAAACCAAAGTAGGGGTGTTGATCAGTTCTGTTAGTTCAGTTAAACTTTTTTTTTGAGTCGACATGAAAACCGAATCGAAACAAACTAGAATCCAACCGAACCGAACCGAAAACCGAATTTGAATTCGGTTCGATTTTCGGGTTGACCCGAATAACCCGAATTACACCATTTATATACAAAAAAAACATAGATATTTAGCAAAAAACATTATTTTCAAGCATAAAAAGTGTTTTTATATATTATGATAAAATTTAATGGTCTTTATTTATACATAAATACATAAATAATATATATTTATATAAATTTAGTTTTCGGTTCGGTTCGATTTCAGTTTTCGATTTTCTCGGTTTTTTCGATTTTTCTGCTCACCCCCAAACCAAAGTATGTTCTATCAAAAAAAAAAGGAATCTACGAACAAACCTTCATTTCAAACGATTGATAGAAACATGATTCTTCGATCGCAAAAACCCAGACAAAAAATCAAGCGATTCCTTTTTTTCTTTTTCTTCGTAACGAACCTAGCTTTTAATACCACTTATTGATGATTCAAAGTTAAAACAAAATCAAACAAACAAAACAAGGAAGCTTAATTTACTCAAATTACCAAACAAAATTATATATGCCAAGTTCAAAGATTAAAATATCTGTAATTTTCAACGGTACAAATAAATCTAAAGCTATCAATATCTATTTATGGGCTAAACTAAGAGCATCCACTATGGTAAACTTTTTCAGAAGTTTATAATTGTGTTATGACATTAATTTATAAACCTTTTAGTTTTATAAACCTATCTCCACTATGTATAAACATTTTCAAGTTTTATAAACATCTTACATAATTCAAGTGCATTAAATTATGAAAAGGTCTAATATCCCAGATCTCTTCATGCCGCATAATCTTGCAATAGCTGTTCACTATGGTTTATAAATTTTTAAACCTCTTTATAATTTTATAAATTTTTTTCATAAACCACCATAATGGATGTCCTAACCGTCATAGATTAGTTTCATTATTCTAAACGAATTCAAATATTAAAACCTGTAGAACAAGTCATACAATTACCAAATTTACCAAACAAATCTTAGAGTTTAAGTCACTTTTCTTACATCTTGTAGGATGGATAACGACTGATGCCAAAAAGCATATGAAATCAAAATGTCGTTAGGGGTGTTAATCAATATACATCCATGTCGTTAGGGGTGTTAATCGGGTTGATCCGGTCGGGTCCGGGTTAATTCGGGTCGGGTCAAATCGGGTTGAGGGTTAGAATTTCATGCCTGAACCCGACCTTATTTGAGCTCGGGTTACTCGGGTTCGGGTCAATTCGGTTCGGGTCAACTCGGGTCGGGTCAACCCGAATTTGAGTAAAATGGCAAAAAAAAAAAAAAATTTACTCTTTTAAATAGAAAATCTATAAATTTATATTTAAAAAAATAAAAAAAATCTTTATTCGGGTTAATCGAGTTGACCCGAACCCGAGTTAGCCAAAACATTTCAACCCGATACCCAACCATATTTAGAACTCAAGTTAGTCGGGTTGACCCGAATTGACCCAAATAAGATTTTTGACCTGAATGACTCGACCCGAATAAACTTATTCGGGTTCAGGTCAAGTCGGCTTTTTTACACCCCTACATGTCGTATTCAAAATTATATTGGTAAGAGGTGGTATTATTTATTTAATAAGTAACGCATTATTTTAGTCGCACTTGCATTTTCTAATTGTTAGTGAGTGGAAATTCGAATCATTATTTTTTAGATTACAATGAAGGGCTTTCCTTTACATAAATTCTTGTTTCGACCCTCAAACTACACTTTAATTTGAACTACGTATATAATATAATGTGGTATATAAGACAATAGACTTTGTTCAATATCACTTATGTAAATAGCTAATCTACTGTCTATATAAAGGTGGGTTTGTCAAGGTTAATCTTGACACAAAAATCTGAAAGAATGCCACGTGTAAACCCACTATTTTTATACACCGTTCGATCATGTTTCTTCCTCAATACCTTTTAGCTATTAATTCACTATCACACACAAAAAAAATGCCCCCCCAAAAAAACCCACAAACAAAACCCTAATCAAAAAACTCAAAACAAAATCAGATCTCTAACCATCTACGAAATCAAAATCCTTTCTTTAACCAATTACAATTTAATTTTTTCCCCAAACAAATACACACAATGATTCTGAAAACCATAAAAAAATCGAGACAAAAATCATTTTGCCATTATCCATGTGAATAACCCTTCAAAAACTATAATAGAATCATTCAATGCGTCATTCTTTTATTGTTTTGTTGAAATGGCTGATTTTCAAAATAGAGAAAGTTGGGTCAAAAGAAATCGATCCTAAGCATGAAACTGAATCTTGATTTAAGTTTTATTACAATAGATGGAAACAATCGATACGAGGTATATTATTTTCTTTTAATTATCCATTGATTTGTGTTTAGTTTGTGTTTAATTTTAAGGTGCTTTGATTAAAAATTGGGGGGAGCAAATTTACAGAAATTGAATTGAAAAAATTAGGAGTTTTGATTAATTTATTGTACTAACCTACCAAGTTATGTGTTTAAACATTGAAAGTTTATTTTGTCCAGGTAATAGGCATATATTCGAGCATATTTTTTGCAGCACAAAGTTTCAAACCACATGGATAAGGCATTTTCACTAATTTTCAATAGGTAGTCATAGTTTTTTCAATAGGTAGTCATAGTTTTTTCATTTTCCAGTGAGTCAAAGTTATTTGATTTTCCTGTGAGTCGTGTTTCCCCATACCCAAGATTCAAAACACCCCTACCAAAACTTTCTATCAAAACCGTTTCAATCTATGAGTATCACGCTTTCAAAATCACGCACAAAACACTTTCGTTCTACTGATTATGCCAGTGATTTCTAAGTTTGCTGTCCACACCGTAAAATTGGTAAGCATCGCGTACATTTAACTTTTTTTGGTTTCGATTTACATCACATAATACAGCTATTTCAATAATCAATTTAATTTGATCTGTTTGAGAAGTATTTGGTCTAGACCAGTGTGAAAATGTGTGGTTGGTTTTGATTTCAGGAAGTACAACCTTCACAACGATGCTTATTCATTCATGTGGTCATCACGTAGTTTATTCCAGGCTTGTGTTTTGTCTTATGCTTCGGAAAATGTATTTTGATATTTTTGTTTATGTGTTAGTGTTTTCCCTGATGATGCATATCTCCAATATGGCTATTAGCCCTTTTGTTCAAACGGTCTTTTTTTTAAACTATCAATCTATAAATCTGTATCATATATCAGCCCACTTTATTTACATTTACTTAATCTTAAGCATTTTTTTGTAGAGGAGGATCTGGGAGTACTGCCAACTAGATTCCGCATAGTTGACAGTATATCAGTGTTTCATTAAGGAATATCTATCCTACAAAATCCATTTCTTTAAACATCACGGTAAGTTTACATTTAAAAAAAAATAAAATTTGTTTGGACATTCAGTTTTGAGTGTGAGTAATGTTTTCATTGTTTAAAGTATGTAGTTCTGGAATCCAGACAACGAGCTTGACGTATGTGCTGAACCTTTACCCAACTTTTCTAATTTAAAGATCAATGAGTATTTTGTTTTAGGTTTTAGATTCATAGTCTTGAGGGGTATTTGGATTTGCATTTTAAAGTTGATTAAATGATATTATTTATTCAGAATTTCATATAAATAGCTCTTTTTATGATCTAAATTTCATTTTCTTAATTGCAGGTATGTGTTGATGTGCATTCATTTCTTGCAACAATGTATCCCTCCCATCCTTTCATGCTTATGGGTTTTTTTATTATTTTTTAAAGTACCCGTTATAAGATCTGAAATTTTGTTTTTTATGCTCCTTTATTAACTGTTAGTTTGTCACTTTATTTATTATGGAATGGAAGGAACTTATACGGTAAAAGTGATCATCCATGAAGCTTCAAGGTTTTGGATCCCGAAAGTGACTCTAAAATAATTGAAATTATTCATTGAAGAGTCTGACTTAGAAAAGCAGGTGAATGTTTTTCATTGTTATTTCTCAACTTACTCTCTTATTGGTAACTTGATTGTACCCTTTTTGTGGTTTTAATTCACTACACAATGGCTGTTTGGGATTGCTTGCTTATGGAAGGGTCCTGTGTTAAACCAGATCAAAGCCATTCAGGTTTGTAATCATATTTAATTCATTATTATTTTGTAATTAAATAGACACAAGTGTATGTGGGTTAAGCCAATTTGACCCCTTTCGACTCCTGTTTGTCTTATCACAACTGGTGAAATTCAATGCAGCCAATGATAACCTCTTATACATAAGTGTATTGTTTAGTACCGATAAATGTTATTGCATGTATACACATATTCAATTGGTTGAGTAAGTACCTTAAGATTATATTGATCCGATACCTTTTCCTTTTTCATTTTTTTGCAGGAAGTGTTCAATGCACGTTTTCTTTCTCAAATTCATTAGAAAGAATGTTTTTGTTTGAGCCTAAAGATCTTCCTACTGTTGAGGAGGTAATATTCTATTTATTTAAATTTATTGTATTGTTATTGGGCCGGGTTAGGGTATTATCTATATTGTCAGGTCCACCTGAATCAACTTGAAAATAATTTTTTTATTGTATTGTGATAGGGTCGGCGTTTATAAGGTACTGCTTATGTGCTTCTTTTATTTTTCATGACGTAATTGGACCACATGTGTGGGATGCATTCAACGCTCAAGGAC
Organism: Tanacetum coccineum; assembly: GCA_026074375.1. NCBI lineage: Eukaryota > Viridiplantae > Streptophyta > Magnoliopsida > Asterales > Asteraceae > Tanacetum > Tanacetum coccineum. The sequence continues at coordinate 14,829 of BQNB010109050.1, read as the reverse complement.
TATCACTACAAAACACCAAAGGAGTGCCTTATTTCAGCAACTAAAACACACCTGGATGTTGGGTCAGACTTGCAAACAATACCCTTCCAATGTTCAAAATCTTTTCTTCCATTGTTTATTTAAAGCATGCATATTTTCTCAGCATATATGTTTTTGCCTAATACATTTTGCATTTTCACTTCGTTTTAGTTTATTACGTAAACGTTAACAATTATTGTCTAAATTGTAGGTTATTACCAAGGCAGATTCTTAAAATGGAATCTTTATGCATCGTCTGAACCATGTATAATGTTTGTTGCTTTATCATTTCCTGGTATTCTTCGAAACTTTTACACACTTTTAATCATGAGCAGCAAAACCAAACAGTTGATTTGGGTTAATGTTAGATCATATTAGTCCAGCCTTTTTGAAATTTGGAATGTTATTTTTATACATGAAAATATACTACAGATTGTTTTATAATATAACTTCTTTTTATTGAATATGCTTTGCTTTAAATCTATGGAAGTTGTGAAGTTGCTCAAACCATCCATCATGCTTTTAACATTAGGACTTTTGTCATCCAGTGGACTGAATGAAGTTCTCTGCCTCACCACCAGCCGGAAGGCCCATTTCCGATCCTAACATGGACACAAGTATGGTACAGCTTGATGGAACTCCTAATTTTTTGGCGGAAGTTAACACCAGCGATGAAACTAAACTCGAAGCCGGTCTTCAAGGATAAAAAATTATTAGTGAAGCCTGAGTTTTATATTTTTCTCATAAAAGTTAAAAACAATATGACTGTCTTTGTTCATTTCTTTTTTTCCAATTATAATGGATATGTATCTTTTTTCTTTTACGATTATGATAAGCATAAACTTATTTTTATTATAAACATTATATTAAGTTTAACAATATCTTAAAAACTATGTTAATAATTTTATATTAAAGGATTCTTGAAGCTAGCCGCCCATGGGACGAGCCTTGAATCTAGTATATAAATATCACTACAAGAAAAAGGGGCTTATAGGACGCCTGTTAGTGTCCTATAAACCAAGTTTATAGGACCTTTAACCTAATAGGACCAAAATAAGAGTGTCCTATAGGAAGGGGTTGTAATAGATATTTAGGACATTTATCGGCGTCCTAATAAACTGAAACATTTTAAAACTAATTCTTTGGTTCTATAAAAATGTTTATGCGACCAAAATGGCATCTTAAGAACCACATAATAGGATGCTATCCGGTGTTCTAATACATGCTTACTCATCTGTTATGTTTTGGAACATTTTCAGGAGTCCTAATACAAATTTTTATAGGACGAAAACATAATGAATAAAATCTTATTTTAGTGCCAAAAAAGGGTCGTAATACATAGGTGCTTTGTTAGGACCAAATTTAATGTTAAAAACGACATTTTGCCCAAGTTTAGTTAATAGCATTAGTGTCCTAATAAAACATTTTAAATCTATGCAACATATTTAACACTACTTTATTCAAAAACACAAAAGAATCAACCAAACTAAATTTGAAGCAAATGAACACGAGGAATATATATAATTTAATAAGCAAGAAAATATTTTATTTCCATAAGAGAAGTTTCAACCAAGTTGAAATAACATCCAAGATAAAAAGTCTTACAGGAAATAAAAGAAGGAACAAGTAGAGATAGTCTTGAGCCATCAAGCGACAATAACATCGACAATAAAATAAAATCAAAATAAAAAAACAGTAGCATATGTAACAAAAGGAAAACTAGAAACTCATCCTTTATCATCCATCATCAATCACCCTCACACACCACCTACAAATAAAACGATCATGTTTAATACGGTGTAATAAAATTCAATCTAAGTAATAATTTATATAATGACAAGTAAAACAGGGTAGCTTACCAAAACAAGAGAGCAAGGCCAAGAAACTGATGCACCCATAGCATCTTGAACTGTGGCAAACAATCCATACTTGATCCTTTCTAGTTGGTTCACGTCCCAAAATTACCTGTTTCAACAATAAAAAATGAGTATATGCAAACAAGTAACTTTCTGATAACTAGCTCATCTGTTCGTTTGATGATCCCAACAGATCCATTAGCTTAGTAGATGAATAGATGTCATTCGAACACACAAGGATTACTATCATATTTCATAGTAACTTGATGTAACAGCCAAATGCCAAATACTATATGCACTGAAAATGTAGATCCACCGCTCCTTTTAACACTTCTCTCCACACCATTCATATCTATAATATGTCCAATGTCACAACCATAACAATTCTGATTTAAACTAAACTACAGCTACCAATTATAAACTTACAGTCTTGCCCGTATCAAGTAAGCACATTTGTTAAATGTCACAACCGTATTGACTTCGATTTCAATTTAAACTAAGCAACAGTTAACTAACTTACACATGTATTATGTTTGAAATGGAAGTTGGTATGCGTTTAATTACACATACCTTTTACCTAATAAAATGACCCTAAACGACCAAAAACGCACATAAAATGCCATAAATATGCTTGTTTTTGTGTTTGTACTGTGCAGGTACCGGATATTCACTAAAGGACAAAAACGAAGCCAAACCGGACAAAACCGAGAGCGGAATTGAAAAGAGCGCGAAAAACTAAGGCCAAAGGAGAAAAAGGATTGGAAACGGAGCTAAAACGGACATTTCCGGATCGACTCGACAACGTTTGTGCATTTAATAAAGTCAAGACGAAGTCAAAGTCAACCCCGGGATATGGCGTTGGAAAGGGCATCGAAAACCGAACCCGAAAACCTAAAATGCTAAAAGTGGGCCCACCCGTACCCACCTAGTGGGCCCGTGTCAGCCCACTATACTTAAATTAAACCCATAAACCCAAAATTCCTAAAAGCCCATTACTTCTTTTTTTTATAAACCCGCCGGCCCAAATATAAGCCCCTGGCCCAAACAATAAAACCCCTTTAACACTGTTACCCCCTTAACCCTTTTATTCTTACACCGTTAGTCCTTCAAGGACTAACATTGTTAGTCCTTGGGGACTAACTATGCAAACCACAACCTAACTCAAGGGCCAACGATGAACTAAACAAGGACTTGTGGTGCAAACAAAATATACAAGTTAGGGGACCAATTATGCCATTTACCCAAACCCTCACCCCTGCACCAAATTACTGTACATCTCCCCCACCTTTCCCGCCACTCCATTCTTGGCACTATTCACTCACCCTGCCACCACCACAACCTGCCAAAACTATCACTCTCATGCACAACCCCACACCCCCACATGGCCTCCTGTACATGTTGGCAATCCTATGGCGTACCATTGGACACAAAGAATCAAGGGCCACGATCATTTTACTTGGGCACAAAGGCAATTGGATGGCTAAGATTGGTCTTTGAACTCACTCACTCAACAAACACAAGAAGCACAAGTGTGAAGAACCTTGGCAGTTATAAAAAGAAGAAGAAGACCAGAGAGGAGGAGTTAGTTTTTAGTTTTTTTATAGCTAAATTTTATTTTTAATGTAATTTTTTGCATTGTACTCTTTAATTATTAATGAAAGTTTGAATTTTCAGGTTCTTTAAGTTTAAAGTCTTATTATTCAGTTTTACAATTTGATTTGCAAGTTTGTTTAAAATTTCTTAAAGTCATTTTTTTAAGCTATAAGCTCACACTTATAAGCTGTTTAATAGCTTATAAGTGTTAGCTCACTCAAAAAAAATTACTCAGATAGAATCAAGAAAACGAAAGGTGTTCTGTTTCAAGCTTATTGGATGAATAAGCAATCATGGAAAGCTGGAGCTTAGTAGATAAGCTCTTTTGAGCCTGTGTTACCCCTGTTTGTGCAAGGGGCTTGTAAGTCCCTTATTTTCCAATTTTAGCTTATTGTACTGTAGCATTGCTTATTGTTGCTTAATCCGTTTAAAATTTCTTATTGTCTGCTTAGTTGTGTTGTCATTTGTTTTTTTTAGTTTACTTTGTCTCATTGTTTTTATGTAAACCTGTCCATTATAGCATTGTAACTGCTTATTGCCATCCTGCTTATTTCATTGCTTATATGTTGTTACATGTTGCTTAATTGTGCATACCATAACTTATTCTCCATCTGTCTTGAAAATTTAGTGCTTAAACCTTCATAAGTCAGTCTAAAAAGGGATTTTAAGAATTTAAAGGGGTGTTTGGCACTAAGCCTAAAGTGGGTCTAAATGGGAGTTTCATTGGGTTAAGGTAACTAAGTCTGATTTAACCAGTTAAATTAAGGTCTAAAAATCAGTTTTCATAGTTTAAACCTCATTAGTTAAGATTAAATTAGTTATAGTTTATGTCTGCTAGATTTTGGATTGCTAGATTTGCTTATTTTGATCTATAGCTTTAAAGTGATATAAGTCCATGTGTTCATTTCTATTTTAAGTGTTATACTGATTCAGATTTGAGCTTTGTGTTCCTGGTTTTGTAGTTTTTAATTCAGCATAAATCTGTCAAGTAATTTTTAACTTAGAAATAGTCTTCTTTTTAAGCTCAAAATTAGATAAGCTAAAATAAGTCTTAGGGTCTAAAACTTGGTGCACAAGCTCATTGGGCACCAATCTCAATATGTTTGAGCTCAAAGAGTAGTCTAAAGCTTGTTTGGTTAGCTTATTGGTAGGCTGCAAAAAGCCTCTTGGCTTTTATAAACTCAGCAGCTGCTGAAAGTGATTGCCTTTTTCAGGACCATTTTTCTAGGTGATTTGTGTTTCTAAATGATTTTTAATTGCTGTTTCTTGTAGCTTATTGGTTGATCTTTTCATAGATACAAGCTTTGTTTCCATAAGAATTCATCTGAGTGCTTATAAATAAGCACAAGGATGCCCTTTTAGTCTGTTTGGTTAGCATTTTCCCCTGGTGCTGAAAGTGCTTATTAAGTGCTTATTTGTTAAAGTTTCTTGTCTCATTTTGCTTTTAAGTGCTTTTTTAGGTGTAGTTAAGCCATTTTGGTTGCTTATTTGTCAGTACATTGTGCTTTTTAAGCTTTTTATAAGCCTAGCAGACTTAAGTGTTGAACTAACAGTACTAACTCAAAAGTTAGTACTGCTGAATTCTTATTTGCTTATTAATTGTTCTTATTAGCTTATAATTATTCCTAGTTGTTCATTGTGTTTGTGTTTCGGCTTGAGTTTGCTTATCTTTCCATTTTCTTTGCTTATTTTGTCAAAAAGACATATAGTTTAGTATTTAGACTTAGTATAATAAAGCAAGTTCCTGTCTGTCATAGCTTTTTCTAGTAGTTGTTTTTATAGCTTATTTAATTGCAAAATGCTTTTTGACTGATATCTTTCATAGACTTTTGGTTAAACTTTAAGGAAATATAAGTCAATAAGCCTTAAGATTCTGTCTAAGGGCTTAATGATAAGCCCAAAGAGTGCCTTGGACTGGTTGTCAAAACAGTTTGCCCATTTTGCTTAATTGGCTTATTAGTGCTTGTTTGTCCTTTTTCCTTTGCTTATTTTGTTTCTTTTTGCTTATTAAGTGAGCTTAGTTGCCTTAGTTTGCTTTCTTTCCATTTTCATTTGCTTAACTTGGCTTAAAAAGCCAACAGATTTGCTTATTTTGTTACTTAGTGTATCTAGTTAAATTTTCCAGCTTAATTGTGCTTTTCTGAGCTTATTTCTTGAATATAAAAAAGTTGTCTTTTTTAAAAGTGCTTATTTTCTGTTTCTAAAAAAGTTGTAAAAAAAATGGAATGTAAAAACATTTGGGAGAGGGGAGGCCCCAAGTGAGCCAGGGCTCGAACTCAGGACCTCTACCCTACCTCCCAAACGTTTTAACCCAACACCTCTACCGTTGTGCTACAATAGCTCATCCGGTAGAGGTTTGCACCATTAATTATATAAGGTCGTTTTGGCCCAATAAGCTTATAAGCTGTTTTGATTTTTAACAGCTTATTGCGATAAGCTGTGTCAACCAACTCATTTTTCTTAGATTCGTCATAACTTTATCTATTTTTTGTATTTTTTTAGATTTTTATATAAACGTTTAGTATTTTTTATAATTTATTTAGATTAAAAACTTAAAAAATTCATAAAAAATAAAATAATAATCAGAAAAATATAAATCTTTTTTTTAAAATTTTCTTTTATCACATAGTTTCTAGGAAAAATATTAGTGCTTTCGTAGGGTCATTTTTGTAAAAATTCAATTTTTAAAGAACGGGATTTGATCCCGTTCTCGTTTCTTCTCGTTTTTAACTCAAATCAACTCCGTTTTCAGTCTAGTTTTTTTATTCTTTCTTTTTAGTCACTTATAGCTTATTAAAAGTAAAAAATTCACTTTAGGATTAATTTTTCATATTTTAGGTTTTTAGTCGCGTTCGTTTTTAATTTCCGTTCTCGTTTTTGTGATTTAAGCCTAATTGCCTTAATTTTATGTTCCCGTAGACTTAGGATTTCATTCTTATGCCTTATTTATGCTTCCCGTAGAATTTTAAGTTAATCATTTGCCTTTTTATGCTTTCCCGTAGTTTTAGGTTTAAATTCCCGTTTTCGCGTTTTTCTTAAATTGCTTTTGTTTAGGGTTTTCTTTTATTCGTTTTTGCATATTATTAGTAGTTTTAGAAACTCAACCCCATATCTTTTCCATTCAAGCATTGATATTCAAACCGACTCTCGATTTTCAAATTCACGCCTCGTTGGGAAGAACGACCCGGGTCCGGTTTTAAACTTTGTGGATAACGAAGTGAGAAACCGATACTTCCGGTTTACTATACTACTATCATTGATATTATCCTATTTGTTATATATGTTTATATATTTATTTATATTTATATATGTGGTAAAGGATACCCAATCAGTGCTTAATGCAGTTTGTGTTCGGGGTTTTGACAAAGTAACAAGATAGAAACGAAGATAAAACATGTAATAGTAATCACCTAATGTGTAAGCAAGGGCATGAGGGGACGAATTGAATGTCTTAAGGGTCCTTAAAGGAAAGGATATAATGTAAGTGTTGGCGATAAGACAATAGGAAACAAGGAACTTATCAAGTCGTCAATTCGTAAGACGACCACGGTCAGCACATTAAGTTCACGGCGGTCGATACACAACCGAAAAAGAAAATCAATACAACAATTCTTGAATAAAAGGAAGTAAGAGACAAAGTTAGTAATTGAAGACCGAATTCAAAGTGTGGTCCACACGAACAAATTTTGAGTCAAAAGAAAGGCGAACATCATAACAGATATACGTAAACCCATTCTTCATAATTCATTATTCACATCCGGAGGCATCTCGGAGTTCTACCAACGTTACTCAAAGAAGGTGGGTCGAGAAGAAAGCATAAAGACGTCAGAACCTCTAAGTTCAGTATCAATGACCGATAATTAGACGAGCGGTCTAAAGAATTTCCATCATAGGGAGAAATGAAAGGAAAATTAGAACGACGGTTATTAAGTCAGAACGTACCCGCTTACGGAGAATTCGTTCGAGAAAAGATAAGGGTACATATGTGGATGCCCTCAATTTGTACTACTTGCATACTACACAAAAATTTTGTTTTTCAGAACTACGAGTAAAAAGTTGATCTTTATCAAGATCTTAAGGTGACTACTATTCAGCCTTGCATGACTTCTTCTAAATTATACATAGGTGCACGGCTATGTATAATTTAGGAATAGCAATGCAATGCTCAGTTTCGTAAAACCAGTGTTATGTTTCTTATTTCTAAATGTATAAACCATAATATTTTTAAGATAGAACTCAAAATAATTTTTGAAACTATTAATAATGTGGAAGTAAAGTAATTTGCTATTTTTTTTGCGGTAACAAATAGTTTGTAAGACCCAAGTAAAATGACACGTAAAACAATAGCAAATTAAATTTATAAGGTGACATTACAATGAATTATAAAATAACAAGTAGTTTGCATGAGAGTAGTAAAGAGTAGTTTATGAAGCAATCGGTGAAATGGTTACAAGATGATAGGGTTTCAAAGGGTTTAGCCGGAATCGTCATGAGGTACATGATATCGATGGCGATGGAGGATATGAAGACAAGAGATTATAACCGCGACCAAAAGCGATGGTGCGCAATTAGGAAAAGGGAAGATAAAATAAAATGACCCATAAGTCACATATATATAAAATAATAACGCAATCCAAATATGTGTACCTCCTAAGTTATTTGACAACCATATGCTTTTGACAAAGTATACTATTCATTTCCGAATTACACCACCATCACGCAAAATTTCTATTTTTAGAAAGATTCTAATTTTGGAAATCTTAGAAAATTAAGATATTAATATCGACTCATAAAAATGCTTGTTTTCCAACAATACTATCTTGCTAAAGTTCTATCCATACGCTCCATTTCATAATTTAATGTTATATATATGTGCCTCGAACCCGAACTTGCCATTTTTTTTACCCATTCTGACTAATATGTAATTTTAATGAAAATTACCCGTTGGACCCATTTTAAAAGATTATGTTTTTGGCGATGAACAAAAGTGGAAAGCTAACTTATTAGTTGTAATTTCAGTTTTAGTTAATATATTTTACGCCTAATCATTCTCCATAGCGCTAATTGTCCATTTAAGAATTTCACCAAGTTTGACTTTTTATTACATATTTTCCTTAAGTTTGACCAATCCGAAAAGACCCGCTAAAACTCATTTTCAGGACTCGAACTCTAAAGCAATTTGATGTAAAACGACGTTTCTGCCCAGATTCTAAAATTTACTGAAAGTGTAGAATTTTTAATCTGAAATTTTCCAATCTTCGGTCGGCCATAAAAACTTTGTTTTTAAGAGTTACGGGTCGAATTTTATATCAAAATGACCGTCTCAACAAGTACTAACATATTTTTAAGCCTAACTTTTATAAAAAGACTTTTACAACATCTTTAAACCACATTCTAATTTTCTTCATAAAATATATTTTTCGACATACTACAAAATTTCAACCAAATTTCTCAAAATTATCAAATACTAAGCCAATCCAATCCCCATCATCTAGGATATTATACCAACACTTTTCAAATGATCACAACTTATATACACACATGTCTTATGGATTCCAAAACAACGAAAACTAAATTATACTAATGGGCAAATAAAAATAGCATAATGCTTCAAGAATATCAACAACACGAATAGAAAGTAAAACGGTGTATGACGTCCTTGACATAGAATCCAATATGCAGGATATGAAAGTCTCCTTGGCGGTACGATTCTTCAAAATCACAATATGTATCGGGGAAAAAGAACGAAACCTTAATGAGTCGTGCTTCTGAAACGGGGAGGTTTTATGAAAAAAATGCTAAAAATTTATACGTGTAAAATCGTATTCCAATCAACCGCCACGTTCTAGACGATTAGTTATAAGATGACTATGGCGTTTCCGGGTATAAACGAATGTTACAATTTGGAGTCGGAAGTAGAATGGCCAATGAAATAAACAAATTAGAACCATGTTCAAATGTCGTGTAAAACGGTGACATAAAAGGGTCAACGAAAAGATTGTGAAAATCCACAATATAATTTGATATGATTTCAAAATTTCATCCAAGATGTTGCGACTTACACGATGGCCACTAGTCTTTTTCGAGGACACATTGAGTTACACAAAGGTCATTAGACTATTTCCCAAGACGTTTCTCGTGAATAAGCACAAATGGTCGAAAAGCAAATTGGATATCTATATGGATAGCTTAAAGGAGCTAAACAATGAAAGTAACACACATGGGTAGTAAAACGATACTCAGAAAATTCTCATCGATTAAAACATTTACAAAATCCCAAATAGTGGTACCGCGAAAGTTCGCACAACCGATAAAAGTAATTCGGGTAAAAATAGTCGGTTCGAATCGAACGAGTATATGTAATCGGTCATTACATATCTATATTAGATAAAAATAACGCTCAGAAAAGTGAGCAGAAGAAGTCGGGCAGCATACGTGCACGGACACGGTGTGAAAATAAGTGTATAAGGTCACTACATATTTAAAATTTATGCAACATACGAATGAACGCAATGCATTACAATGAATATGATAATTTTTAATAATGATTTATTTAAACATGTAAATAAATGCAAAAGAAAACCTTAATATAAGGTTTACCAATCGATGTATATTTCGATATGAATCATAGTATTTATTCAATAAATACTTAGCAATAATGCACCCGCAGGGTATAAGTACTAAGAATGGTAATCACAAGAACGACTTGAGCAGGAACCATGAGGAGTCTTTGCGCGCGAAAATAAGAAAAGACGGTTATAGTTTAGGTTTTTGAAAATAACCTAGTTCTCTATAACTTATGGCTCTTGATACCAATCTTTAACACCCTCAAATTAACTCGCAGCGGAACCAACTATTTGGGTGTTAAAAAGGTACAATAGTCACAAGATGTAAAGAACGACTCGAAGAGACGTTTTAAAAACAAGCAAACATTTCCATTCCTTGGTTTCAGAGTTCAAAAGCGTAGTCCCAAAGCATCGTTACCATAATATTATACAAGTTTGACATAAACAAACTAAAACAAGTTTTCATACAAGTTTGACATAAACAAACATTTCCATTCATTGGTTTGAGAGTTCAAAAGCGTAGTCTCAAATCATCGTTACCATAATATTATACAAGTTTGACATAAACAAACTAAAACAAGTTTTCATTTAAGGAATGGATTTTCAAATGATGAACAAAAGTTTAGCGCAAATCCTTCTCTTGAGCCTCCAAGCCTTTAACCTTGATTACCTGAGATAAAACATGCTAAAAAGTCAACGAAACGTTGAGTGAAATCATAGAGTTTATATGAATAATTTAGAACACAAGCATAAATATTGATTTAATGATGAACTTGTTGATCATACAAGTCATTTCAGATAAATTGCATTAAACTCGTGACACCGATCCCATGGACGAAATATGGATCATTTTAGATCATGCATATATCTTTTCATATGCTCACAAACAATAATAATAATGCCCCCAGGCTAGGTATCTTGTCATATACCTAATAAAATCTCGAATACAACATGTTCGAACATTGGGGTCCCTGAAACGGGCGTATCCCCAAACACTGAACCGGGTTGTCAAGCCCATAGATCTATTAATTGTAATAGCGGCTACCCATCATAGGTAGTTGACGGTTCACGATTGGGGTCTTTTGACAAGAGGTACTTAATGCAATCAAGGTATATATTCGGGTCCAGCATACATGGAAAACAACTTGTGTTCAATTTGATAAAGTAGCATGTATCTCCCTCGCGGGGTTTAAAAAACATTTAAAGTTATAAAGGGAGGCTATGAACTCACCGTAAGTAGAAGATGATCGAGCGAATGAGAAACCAAGTATGAGAAGATTACTCCAAAGATTAGTCGAGACCTATAAAGCAAGTCGCGACTTAAAATGATATATGATATCATTATAATAGAATAGTTATACAATACTAGTTAATAAAATCTGAAACAAGAACAATATTGCACCATGACTAAACCAAAGTATTTTTATAAAGTCTAATGGTGTCTAACCTATGGTTATATCACAATAAACATCTACTAATTCTCGCCCCTTAATTCCTATCTTAATCTTACATGGTTATACTTTTCATTTTTCCAATCCTAGACGTAAAAGCCAATTTTCTGAGTTTAGCCATTTTCAAGAGAGCATAAATCCTAAACCATAAAAGATATAGCCATGAGGCTTTCACCCCTGGAAAGGAATTGAAGTCTAATTTCTAGAACATTAAGCCTCATATCCCAATTGTTTACCAATATTTAGAAAAGGTCAAATTACTATCACTAACTCAAAACAGAAAACTCCTTTTTGCAGAATTTAGTCACAATCATAGACCATATCTCTTATTCCATAAAAGATATGAATGTGAGGTTTTCACCCTTAGAAAACCACATGAATCTAGTTTTCAAAACATTAAGCCAATCATTCAACTCATTTACCAATCAACG
>BQNB010109049.1:10976-22833 GCA_026074375.1 Tanacetum coccineum | reverse complement strand
GAATGTTGAATGCTTAAGTGCTATGTGCTAAAACTCTTAATTGCCATAAAAGGATGGACTTGCTGCAAATTAACCACCAAAACTGAAACCCTCACACAAATTTTGAGAAAAATCAAATTTTGGGAAATCTAGGAAATGCCAGTAGGCGGCCCCCTTAATTCATAAAGGGCGACCCCTTTAATTTTAAAGGGACCGACCTCTAATTAAGGGGACCGGCCTAGGCAAACAGGGGTAAAACAATATTTTCACCTCCCTTTAACCAAATACCCTCTAGACTTAGCTACTGTTTCCCTAAATTCACAAACATTTCTTTAATTTGATCCTTTAAATGTTCATTCTTCCCAATTTAAACCTTTCCTCCACTATAAATACATTCTCATCCATCATCATCACAATCATCCTCACCAATGACATCTCCTAACAAACCCACATCCAAACCATCAAGGGTAGCCAAAATGAGTGTGAAACCCATTTGGAGGAAGAAACTAAACCCTTGTAACACATCCAATGGGCTCAATGTAAACTTACCTACACCAATGCCAAAACCACTCACTCCTCATCATCAACCATCTCAAGAAAACAATCACCCCAATCAAGCATTACCAAATCCTTACATTAAGGACACTCCCACATCACAACAAGTTGTCTCACATCCTCCACTTCCTATCTCACCCATCAACTCACATGAAACTCACACTCAAGTTCCACCTCAAAGTGACAACCAAACTCAACACACATCACCTCCATCTCCAAGTAGAGAAAGCCTAGTTGATGACATTAATCAACTACAAGACCTATCAAACCTCTTAGCCATGCATCTCTCTCAACAACAAAACAACATTCCCTCATCACCTTACTCTCCAAACCTACCACACACTCTCAACATGAACCAAGTTGAAACCCATGTTGGGTATTGCCCTTGTTGCATCTTCACCCAAAAACAATTCCTTGCTTTAAGTGAGGATATCAATTGGATTGAATTCCTCCTCACTCGACCACATCCACCTCTTAGAGTTCAAAGAGATTACCCTTCCACAACCGCCTCCGCTCCAAACTCTCCATCAATAACCAACTAACTTCAAGTAATATCGTAATATGCCTTCAATTATTCGTCAAATTCGTTTGTTATATCGCAAGCTAAGTCAAAATCTTCTTTGGCTATTTAGGATTTTTTCTTTTTGTATGTAATATGCTTCTAAAGATTTTTGTTTTTTGATTATATGTATGCTTGTGTGTTTATAGACACACAATGTCTTGAATGAATGAAAGTATTTTTTTTGCTTTGATGTTTGTTTGCTATGCACTTGTCCATATTTTCCTTCCTTCTTGTTACATGTTAGAAATATTTGTATTGTTCTAACTCGTTTTTGTAGCCAAGAAACCATAGCTCGATTCCTTGGTGCCCTCGAACGAGGGGGAGCACACATCAAGGGGGAGCATTTATTCCGTCGATTTAACTAGCTATTCTCGACGATGTCTTTTTGATTCTACAAAAAGGGGGAGAAATAACATGAAACTCATGAAATACTTGTTTAAAAATAATTTTACATTTAATGAGTTTAAATTTTTAATCATCAAAAAGGGGGAGATTGTTGATAAAAATAATAATGCCTAATAATATTACTTAATTTTTTTCGACATCTTTTAACGTTTTGATAAATCACAAATATATAAAAACGTTCAACGTTAATGAATATTTTAACCATAAAAGTAAAAAGTAAACAAGTATTAGTAGTAATTTCTCATTTCTACCAATTACAATCACTTAAATGTATTGAATAACATCAACATGCTTAATGCATTTTATGATCAAAGGAATTTTTATTCAACCTCACAATTTTATAAAATGTTGTAAACATTTTATAAATATTACAAAATATTTTCTACAATTTATAGAATGTTTTATTCAATATAAACATTTTAATTTCAAATTTTCGGACTAAAACGGCTAGAAAAGTTCAATAGAAAATTCCCTACACAAAAGTCAAAATGGAGAAGCCCTTGTCTTGGGCGGCCCCCCTTAAATACACGGTCGGCCCCCTTAAAATTAAGGGGACCGCCCCTAGGTAGACGCTCCCCCAGTTTGTCCTATAAATACTGGACTTTTTCCCATAATTTTCTCACCTTTTGCACTCATTCTTTTAGTTCTAAAACAGCCCACACATCTCATCAAAATCCTTTGATCATTTATCATTAAAGCTTTGTTTCCAATGTGATCCTAAGCTCATTCGTCAAGATGCAAGAGGATATTAACTTCCATCCTCAAGTGAAGATAGTATACACCTTTGTGTGTTGTTGCAATATTATTCTTCTATATATAACTTGTAAATCTTTTGTATATCTTGTATTTTTATGTGTAGTAGCTAGATCTTGGTGATCTTTGTAAGTATAGATAGATCGTGGTGATCTTACCAAGTAGTGTTAGTTAGTTGTGGCATAAGTAGTGTGGTGAAGTGAAGTCGTGAAGTTGTGAGGAAGTCTTGAAGTTGTGAAGAAGTTGTGAACGTTGTGAAGTCGTGATAGTTGTGTTGTTGATAGATTGGTTTTAGCTAAGTATTAGAACTCGACATTTTGCTTTTTGTCGGTAAATCGGTGTAAGGCAACGTTGTGTATGGTTTTTCCGCATAGGCGGAGCTTGTTGACATAGTGAAGAAAACTATCGAGTTAGGTGCTCGGGGAGTGGAGTAGGGCAAATGAGTGCGTCGTTACCGAAGACCATCTATAAAATCCTCCGCGTTTGTGGTTTTATTGTTCTTACTCTTAATTTTCTCTTTTTGTTCTTACATTATCCCTAATACTATCATTATCAATTGTTTAGTAATAAATATACTCATATTGTGCAAGGGTTGAGTTCACATAAATTCAAATCTAGAATTTTTAACAAACACTTCAAAAACCTTTACATTAAAAGCGGTAAACTATTAACCTCCCTTATAGTTTTTCATACAACTTCTACACATTGGACTTATGTGGCCACATGCGGATAGAAAGTATTAATGGAATAGAAATATGTTCTCGTAATTGTTGATGACTACTCAAGATATCTTGGACTACTTCTTGAGGTCAAAGATTGAACACCTCTAAAGTTCTCATTGATTTCCTTACTTTGTCTATAGAGGACTTATGATGCTCATGTTTAGAAACAGTTCAAAAACTGATAAAGGCACGAAATTTTTGAATAAAACTCTTCAATGTTTATTTTTGCAAAAGAAGGTATTAAGACACGAAACGTAAACTGGCTCGAACACCTGAAACAAAATGGCATTGCGAAAGACGGTAACCGTACATTGTTGAGGCTGCTCAAACAAATGCTAAGTGCCGCTCGTTAATTAAAACCGTACTTTTGGACTGAAGCAATTGCAACATGTTTTACTCAAAACTGTTCACTCGTAATTCCTCGACATGAGAAAACACCTTACCACATCATCAATGGCTGGAAACCGTCTGTTAAGTTCTTTCACATTTTTGGCTCTCTTTGCTACATCGTCAGAGATGGTGAAAATCTTGACAAAATGAAGGAAAAAGTGATGCATGTAGTTGAAGCGTAAAAAAGTTTTGGTGCTTCCGGGAATGCCTAAATGTATTTTATTGCGAAACGTAAACGTTTTACGCAACCAATAAAAGTAAAATATAAAAAGTTTATTATTACTTTCGTAAAAATAATATATTGCTTGCTTGACGAAAGCTTTAATTCGTTTGGTGTCCGTTTACGTTAATTATTAATTTTTAGCTTACGCGATTTAACTTAACTATTAAAATTAAAAGCGAACGCGTACGAGAAAAAAAATAAATAGTGAATTTAATAGTGTCGTACATTGATCAAAAATACGGATTGTTACAGTGGGGTATGGTGGCGAAGCATGCTCGCCACTCCTACGTGGATTCGCCACTTTGCTCGCCACCATACCACCATGGCTCGCCACTTGCAAAAAACATGCTCCTTCGCCACTGCTACTACGAAGGAAACGGACAAGAAACTTTAAAACGTATATATTTTTATAGCCGTTGTGTTTATAATAAATAATTTTTTTAAAATTATACCCTCTTTATACTATAAATACCACGTCTTTTAACCTAAATTTCACATTTATTCCCAAACAAAAAATATATCATATACTGTTAGCCTTAATTATATTATGTCAAACAAGAATGTTATCGATCTTATAAAGTCAAATTGGGTCTTGTAAAGTAATAGGCTAGTCGGGTTCAACGGGCTTGGATTGTAATCTAATATTGTCCGTGTTTCGGGCTCAAAGCCCAAGTTTAGCCAAGCCCGACCCAAGTTACAAAGCCCATTCGCCTACTAGAAGGCTTGGGTATAAATGAAACCCTCTCCACACATGGAGAGGGTGTTAGTTGCATTTTTCACACACTTGTAACTGACCTTTCTCTCTCTAATCTAAGTTTCCCACTTTGCAAAAATGTCATTAACTTAAAGTGGCTCTGGAAAACAAACGTGATGAGGAAAATACTGTTATTCGCAACAAATCTCGTCTTGTAGCTAAGGGATATGCTCAAAAGGAAGGAATTGATTTCGAAGAGTCATTTGCACTAGTTGCTCGGTTGGAGGCTGTCCGGTTGTTCATTGTGTACGCTGCTCACAAATCATTTACCGTATACCAGATGGACGTCAAAACAACATTTCTTTACGGACCTCTGAAGGAAGAAGTGTGCGTAAACCAACCAGATGGATTTGTTGACCCATATCATCCTGACAAAGTTTATCATCTCAAGAAAGCATTATATGGTCTCAAACAAGCACCAAGAGCGTGGTATGACGAACTCTCAAATTTCCTGGTATCCAAAGGATTCTCAAAAGTTCTATTGATCCAACTCTGCTCATAACTAAACATGGGGAAGACATATTGCTAGTGCAGATTTACGCTGATGACATTATTTTTGGTTCTACGAACCCAAAACTTTCAAAACGATTTGGAAAACTAATGCACAACAAGTTTGATATGTCTATGATGGGGGAACTGAAATTCTTTTTAGGAATTCAGATCCACCAATCCCACTCGTGGTAGCTTTATAAACCAAGCTAAGTATGCTTAAGAGATACTTAAAAAGCATGGTATGACCTCATGTGATAGCATTGGTACACCAATGGCTACAAAACACCTTGATGCTGACTTGAGTGGTACTCCGGTCGACCAAACGAAATATCGTAGTATGGTCGGAGCACTCATGTACCTAACAGCAAGTAGACCAGATATTGTACATGCAACATGTTATTGTGCTCGCTATCAAGCGAAACCGACTGAGAAACATCTCACTGCGGTTAAACGGATCTTTCGGTACCTTAAAGACTCCATTAACATGGGTCTCTGGTATCCGAAGGACACCGGTTTCGAACTAACTGCTTTTTCAGATTCGGATCACGCGGGCTGTCTCGATTCACGTAAGAGCACATCTGGTGGCATACAATTTCTAGGTGGTGATAAGTTAGTCAGCTGGTCATCCAAAAAGCAGGACTGCACATTGGTATCGAGCTAACCAGGGGTGTTTTAGTTATTATCAATGTGTTTGTTGTTCATGTTACGGTTTATGTTCTGTTACTGTTCGTTTACTTTCACTGGTCACTGTTCATTTTTTTACACTTTTTATGAATTCTTTTTTGGTTCTTTGTTCTCTAAATGTCACAAAATAAGAAAATGATACGAAAAACCAGATCCAATGATTTATAGCTATGGCGAGTTTGGTTTTTTGGTGGTGGTTGTCTGATGAAGACAAGAATATAAAAGGACGATTGTTCGTTTTTGGTTTTTTATGAAGAGGAGCCAGAACTAGTTTTCATTATCAAACCGATACGAGTCATTTTTTTTTAGTTGAGCCGAACTAGTTTCATTTCAAACATCGGACGAACCCAGTGGCATTATAGTTTGAATCCGAAACGAGATATGCTCTTAATGAGCTCGATACGACGTGTGAATTTACACATCAACCGAAGAGTGATGTTGTCAAACAACAACACCGAACTAGTTGAAGTTACAAGAGCGTCCGAAACAGTTTCATTGTTAGCATCAGCCGAAACGAGTCAACAAAACCCTTGTGAAACGAACAAGCTGATATATGAATAAATCCGAAACGAGTCCTCTTTTCTTATACAATACGATCGAGTGAGCCGAAGGAAAAAGAAATCTCGAACGTGTCTAATTCTTCATAAGAGCCGAATAGTCAATGTGTTATATATAGGACCCGATTCTAGTTTTTCATGTGACAACCGACAAGAACCTCACAAAACGAGTCAACTCGGTTCTTTACCGAGGTGGACCCGGTGTAATCATTGAGTTCATGTACCACAAAACATCAAACAACCTTCACAATCATCCACAATTCAAATCCGACTCGATCTTCACTAATTTCATCGTCCATCATTCCATCTCCATCCAGCCTCCAAGACTCGAAACGACATACAAATCATTATCTCAGTTCAATTACTTTCGTGTTGTAAAATATATTCCTGTCAATGCATAAGTAAAATCGAGAAACGATTAACGAAAGTAAAATATCCTCATCGATCAGTGGTTATACAAACCTTTTTTCTTATTACGTAAATTATAGAATGATTTTTAACAACCATGTTAAAATCAAATCATTGTTTCGGAATGGAATAGACTCAAACTGACCGAATTTAAACCCACCTGAGACCCTTTAAAATAGATCTTGAAGACGATCGTTCTTGTGGTCTATTCACTTCGTTGGTGTGATTGTAAGTGGGTTCACAAAGATTAAGGAGGTTTGGTGTTTATGTAGGAGCTGTTGTAACTGAGATTGTTGGTGAGATGGGAGTTTAGATTGGAAGAGATGGAAGTGATCTGTTGTTTTTGGAAAGAGATGGGAATGTTGACTATGTTTTTTTTAGTGTGAGAAGGATTAGGGTTTCAAACAATTAGGGATTGAATGTGTTTATATCTATTTTTTTTATGGAACCAGGTTATAGGTTTAGTGATTGGGCTGATGGGTATTACCAATTATGATGGGCCGATTATTGTTATAGATAGTTTACATGGTGGGCCGAGTTCTTAATCAGATAGATTGGGTCGTGTACAAAGTTAGGCTTGTAGCAGCCGAATTTAAATGGTGATGGACTTGGGCTGGTTATTTTGCTTATCCATATTAGTAGCATATGGGCCGAGCATAATTGGTGATGGGCTATGATGGTTTGGGCTGATGGATTTAACAGGCCGGGTATAAAATGCTATCACGACACGTTAGACTAGACGATGTTTATCCGTTAACAACAATTCAAAACAACATTTGTCCTAGCTTAACACATTATAACATGAACAACCCAACACAACATAACACGTAATAACCCCACCATTACCAACGATCCGAATAAGATTTACTAAAACGTCAAACGGCTAAAGATTCAGACTACGATGACAAGTGATCACGAAGTTGATTTGGTATCCATTATTTGAGCTTGAAGTTGGGTTTCACGAAGGCGTCTACTTATTTCATCATCGAGACTTCCTTCTATTTGCTACCCCTTTTCTTCAAGAAACCCAAATCTATCGATTGATGGAATTGCTTGAAACGCTACAACGGTTTATGATTGAGGGATTGAATTATCTAGTTACAAGTGTCAGGGGTGGTTGTTGCAGTGCAGACCTGGTTTTAACTATCACTTAAAGGAGTTACATTGTAGTACTCAGTGCTCACACGCAGAAGAGATTGGATAATTTTCAAGCAGGTTGTTGTACTTCTTATACCATTTTGGTTGGGTTTGGATGTATAGAGTACTTATAGATTTAATTTAGCACGTTCTTCAATCAACAACAGTGCAAGCTTAAGTAACAAATTTGGGGAATTTTACTTCATTTTCAAGTTTGGTATATCGGGTTTACTTCACCAAGTGATCACAGCAATAGCCGACAGAATACGAGGTTGGTAAGTTAGCCAGAGAGTTTCAAGGTTGAGATGTAAAACAGCAATTCTCTGGATTCCACAGACCAATGGTATTCACAGTTTAGTAATAATTTTCAATGTTCTTCAACGACATTCTCATTACAGACCCTTGATTATACCAAGTTTTCTTGATTCTTGCTTCATTTCCTCTACGGTTTCTGAAAGATAGAGGGTAATTGCTTGTTTGGATTTCAAAGTTTGTTCTTAAGACAAGTAACATTCTCGAGTTATATGGGCGTACAGACAATGATTCTTTACGGAGAGTTTCGCAAACAAATCATTGGGGGGAAAATGTTGTACATCCGGGACCCTTAGTTGACTTGATGTTAACCCATGTCAAACTTTCCACGGGGGAACAGTAGTGTATACTACTTAACTTAGCATGGTTTATGAAGTATACTGCATATGTGAGAAGAATTGATGTTGATTTCTCGCATGCACCCCTGAATGAATATTCACCAAGCCCTAATGACAAGAAGCAGTGGTCGTTGGTGTGGTTTGACTTCTATAAAATTCCGCTGTGCACGTCAATGACAAGTAGAAGATTGTTCAAGCTACAACAAAGTTTCAGAATCTGCTTAAGATAGGGATGTTGGTTTGGGGGGAAGCTGATTCAGAAACTTCGCCAAAAAGGAGTCTATGAAGAAAGCTTTTCAAGACATGTGATGGAATTGGGGGGAAATTAATCCAGTTCATGCATACTACATGGTTCAGTTTTGTTACCAAAAAGTAACAAGACAATAAGATCAAGCTGGAGTTACAGTTTCAAGACAAGGAGAATCTTTTCGAAGACATCTTCAGCTTTGGAAGCGCTTTGGAAGACATTATTTATGTTGTATTTGTACAAGATAGGAACAATGTAAGTAATTCCATATGTCCACATATTGGGGGAAGAATGTTAGCCTTAAAATATGGTTACATATCAGAATTACATTAGTTTTCATTAAGGCAAGAACTACAGGGACTAGAAACTGTTAAGATGTTATAGTGTCCCTTGATCTTGACCTATATATACCCCCTCCATACTTCCATGGAGGGGTAAGGATTCATTTTGTAAAAAGAGTGTATGTTCTTGTTTCTCTCTCTAGACACACACTCTTCCAACTTTTTCTTTTCTCTCTAATAATATGGCTAAAAATTTGTTCAATCCTTCCCGACCTCGGAATCTTTTTGTTTAGCTAGTGATTTCTTATGTTAAGATATCAAGAGGACTATCTAGGGAGATGATAGCAAGCTTTCAATGAAGATGCAAAGTATGAGCATGTTGGTCAAGACACTAAGATCGTAGTGCAAAGATGAACAAGACAAGACAAGGAAAAGATTTAAAGATCTTCGGACATAAAGACGATGTCACAAAGAAATGACAAAGGCTCAAGATCAAGATCCAAAGCATGAAGGAAACAAGCTCCAACGAATTCAGAGACACAAGACCACAAACGATCTTAACGACAAAAGCAATCTCTTTGATCTCATGAAGGCCGTGTCACATGAACTCACTTGGGGGAGATTGTTAGCCTCAAAATATTGAGTCGTAACAATGGAAGTTCGTTCATAATGATAATTAGGTCTCGGTCACATAAATTAATGTCACGTTGTATTAGGTCTTAGACGGGTAAAAGCGGCTCGTAACATGTAAGCTTATATTGTATGTGTGTCGGGGCTAAGCCCAACGTCAATCCCGTAAGCCCGGCCCAAGTATAAAAGCCCACACGCCCTATGTAGTTGTGTAGGGTATATATACCATTTTCCACTATAGAAAATGGTGTTGATTCTCATTTGTTCATTTCTCATTTTGCAAGAATTCAACCATTCTATTTTTCTCTCTTTATTTCTCTCTCTGACTTCTCTCTAAATTTCTTTCATATCTTCTTATCTTATTTTTCTTGTTTCAATAATGAAGTGAAGGTGATATTAGGTTCCAACATTTGGTATCACTCGCCACGGGTGGGGTTAAGTGGTTACGGCTGTGATTGATTGAGCTTATTATTCATTCGGC
The DNA here is from genome assembly GCA_026074375.1 of Tanacetum coccineum. Lineage (NCBI taxonomy): Eukaryota > Viridiplantae > Streptophyta > Magnoliopsida > Asterales > Asteraceae > Tanacetum > Tanacetum coccineum. Next base: position 12,923 of record BQNB010109049.1, on the reverse strand, counting down.
TTTTATTTTCTAGCTTATTTGCTTAATGTTTAGATAAGTTTGTTTGGTTTATCTATTTACTGATTTAAAATTTCATTTTTTTAAAACTTGTTAAACTAGTTGGGTTGGTTTACTCGGTGGGCTAATAAAGTTGTTTTTATATCATTAAAACTGTTTTTGGTTTGTTTCATCTCAAAACAGTTTTGTCGTTGGCTTGTTTTTTTTTCTTTATTTCATCTCAAAACAGTTTGTTAAACAGTTTTGTGGTTGGTTTGTTTCATCTTTTTAAGTTTTAATAGCTTAGTCTTGTTCTATATCAAGAGCTAATACCGTTGCTTAAAATCAGCTTTTTGCATGCTTATAGTCGAGCTTTTTTTGTTTTTTTGTTGGCTTCTGTATTTTTGTGGTTCCAAACGGGTTCACAAGACAAGAACGGACCAAGATCACTATAATATGCAAAAGATAAAGGACGGGTTGTACATTCTTGTTGATGGCACCCGATCTAGTTTTTCAAGGATAGCCGAACAAGTGTGAAATCCCATGAGGAAACGTACGAAGTGAAATTATTTCAAAACACACGACACAGTAAAGTCACTTGTCAAAACCGACGAGTTAAAGTTCATCAATCCGAACGAGTATAACTTTATGACCTGTGATATAGAACACTAGCTTCTCACCTTAAGGAATTCGAACGGAATTACTTTGCTTTGATTAACCGACGATGCTGGGCTCTCTAATCTCGACACGAGATGAGCAGAACGAGTGTATCTTTGAATGAGCCGAAGAAGTGTCATTTTCATAATGAGCCGATACAGAGTATAATTATAAAAGAGCCGGAACGAGTTTTTTACTAGTGCAAACCGAAATAATTCTCTGAGAACAAGTGCTATACTCGTTTTAAGTGGTTTCTCCGATTTTCGGTTTCAAGTGTCGTTAATCTACAGGACTTAAGACGTATACCGTTGCGATCGTGACATCGTTTCGATCAACGTGATATATTTGGTTTTCACCGACGATAACCGTACAACTCCGCGGGATTAAATTTACATTCGTATTTTGTATTAAGTTATTAACACGAAATAGAGAAAAAAAAATAGTGGGAAAGTTGCTTATTTAATAACACTAATTACAAAGTTGTTCACATGCAGAGTCCCCAACTAAAAAAGACAATTTAAAAGCTAGTCCTTTGTTTGGTTTCAATGACCTCCTTGTTATTAACTTTCACGTTGTGTGTATCCTATTTGAGATTTTGATCATCCGTTTAATCATTTCAGCATCAACTTTTGATGCACCGTTTGTTTTTTCTTTCATTTTTTTTTTTACCTGTTTTTCATGGACTAAATACGAGGACTTTGGACTTTAATTCGGACTACAAGAACATAATCAACAAACTTTAACAACAACAATTATCTTTTCACGATTTTCTCTCGATTTTGTAAAATCCCGCGAAAGAACTTAATTTCTCGGTTTAAATATTTGACTTGTAAAATCCTGTGGAAACTAATTACTCTCAATTAAAACACAATCCAATCAACACTTAAGATCCTTCAATCATTTTTCACTTCATAATTCTTTAATCATTCATCATGACAACTCCACTTGTAACTTCCACAACCGACAGTCAAATGCATAACAACATAATGGCAGCAGGTTCAAGGGACCGTCCACCAATGCTTGCAACAGGACGATATGCACAATGGTGATCACGGTTCTTACGATACATTGATACAAGACCAAATGGTGATGCCTTATGGAAGTGCATTCTTAAAGGTTCTTACACTCCAACGATTGTGACAACACCGGCTATTCCTGCAACAGAGGATTCTCCAGCAGTTCCTAAACAAACAACAGTCGAGACTGTTACCAATATGACTCTTGAGAAAAGAGCTCATTTTGAATCAGAAAAAGAAGCGATTCATTTAATATTAACTGGAATTGGTGAAGAAATATACTCAACTGTTGATGCAT
>BQNB010109048.1:0-22834 GCA_026074375.1 Tanacetum coccineum | reverse complement strand
CTTGCTTTTACAAAATGGCGTTTTGATAGGGATGAAACGCAGAAAAGTGATTTTTCACTTTGTCTATCCAAACACTAGTAACCATATTTTTGCGTTATCAAATTGCAATAAGCAAATAATCTGCTCATAAACGCAATCCCAAACACCCTCTTAATAACAAAAAAGAAAATAAAATGCCACTGAATCTAACCTCTTAGTGACAATTTTTTTTTAAATGGACAAAAGCTTAAAATTTTGAAATTTAATGACACCTTTTATAATCAAATTGTGAGAAAAAAATATATACTCACATTTTTTTATAGTGTAAATAGACTTTTACGTACTTGACTTCTACATACACGTTTTTAAGTGTGGGAGAATCCAATAAAAGTTTTAGTGACAGTTCTATATAGTTTGGTGACCCTTTTAAACTTTTAGTGAGTTTTTTGAGTTCTGGTGACACTTTTTTATGTTTCACTAGTTGACAGTATTTTTAGCGCGTCTTTGTAAATGTACATACGACACTAGTACGAGTAAACGATAGAGAAATTTGCAAAAGTAACATTAAACTTCGTAAACATGTTTCTTCTCCTTCCTTTTCTTGTGCACTAGCCGAATACCATGACTTGTGTTTATTGTATAGTGAAAATCGGTCTTGGTCACGAAGACAAAGTAATTGGGTTTAATTTTCGTTTGTGTCCGCAGATCATGCATACTCACATGAGTTCACAAGCTTGGAACCCATTTTGACCAAAAAATCTGATGTTGTTCAACCTCCATGCGCGCACGCATGTAGGTGTTGGAGTAAAAACAAACAAAGCAATTTGATGGTTGATATTAAGATTTCTATATAAACATCTCCACACTTCCTTCCTTCCTTGGACCATGTGGGATACATTCGTATTTCTTTATTTTGTGTTTCAAGTGCCTCACTTTGAGACATGATATCTCTCATTCATATTACCTTTATTTTGGACACACTTTAGCTCGTTGCAAATCTCCTTTTTGAGTAAATAATGTCCAAGCAAATAATCATTTTTGCTAAACATTTTCCAGCAAGAGTAATAAATCTACACTTATTCAAAAAAGTTAGAAATAAAACATAAAATAATCAATACGAGTACAAGAAACATCTCCATGAAAATTTCTTCTCATAGAACTAAAAAAACTTTGGATTGTAAAAATGAGAGTTATTAACCTTCTTTTCTCATGTCATGAGTGTTGAAACATCACAAGTTTGCAAAATATGGCATACCTCTTTTTCAGAGGCAGTCAACTTTGGCTCAAATATGATTTTGATAATTAGCTCTGCGATTCACAAGGAGTATATCCGAATTTTGGCAAATCTTAAAAGATATGGACAGACGCATATATGCAAGATGCATGAATATGGACGAATTATATATGTTGGGAGCAAATTGTATATCGAGATGTTTGAGGTAGCTGAAACTGGCACAAAAAGCGTGTAAGGTGAGGATGGTGGTGTAGATGGGGAGGGTCATGGTAGTGTGAGAGGGAGGGGTGCTTGAGGAAACATCATCAGGGTGGGTAGTGAAATGGAGAAACTAAGCCTAAACTTTAAGAATTCTTTTAGAAGAAGAGTCGGGAATGGGGAATGTTGAGATTTAACAAACTAGGTAACCAATTAGCTATGAGTACGCAACGGAATGAATCTAGTTTTAGCATATAGATTAACGCATATAAATTAAACAATTAATTTACTAACCTTTTGTTTAAAGATAAAAATCAATAAACTTACGCCAGATCTTGATCTTGAAACGAGTGATTAAATTACCACATCTACGGTTACTCACACAAACACGTGAACCAAATATGAGTCGATCGCTAGTCTAATCATCACGTACCAAACACCAAGTGTTTAATCGATTACCAAACGCACCACTTGAGTCTTGAATCGAAAACCAATAAAACCCTAAAAGGGTTTATACCGAAAACCAAGTAAACCGAATTCGGTTAGGGTTTTTAAACCTAAACCGAAAACCCTAACTTGGGTATTGTGTAATGTCGAACTAGGAGAACACAAACAAGCACCGTATATGGATCTTGTTACGTCTAGCAAGGAAGACAAGAAGTAATCGAAAAACCCTTGAGGGTTTGTTCGATTTTCGGTGAGGGAAAAGAGAACCGATAAAAACCCTAAAAGGGTGTTGGTTCGATTTCGGTTGAAAGGAGAGAGAGAGAGCAAGGAAAATCTTTGGTGATTTTTAGGTATTGTGAATGAATGAATTATGAGGTCTATGGTGGGGGTTTATATAGGCTCTCAACCATAGTCTTGTAAACAAGATAACCTCTAATTCTATTTTTATCACAATATATTTTCCTTATCTCCAAAAATTGAACCAAACACCCTTCTAGAATCCCTACTAGGGCCGGCCAATCAAAGGGCACCCCTAGGGTTCGGGTTTTGTCCAATTTGGTCCCTTGGTTTATTATTTAAATATTCGTTACACTAGTTATACAAGTAACGGTAAATAATGACTATTTAAATATTTATCGTGAAGTAAAACATACTCTCGCTACTAGAAAAAGTGCCAATAGCAACGGCCCAAAATCGTTGCAATACAGCCTAAATTCGTTGCTATATGCTGTTAGCAACGATATTACCAACGAAACAGGGTCGTTGCTATATCGCCCGTTGCAAAACCCCATTTCGTTGCTAAATGTCTCGTTTCGTTGCTATTTGGCAACGACTTTCAAACTCGTTGCTAGTTTTGTGATATGGATAAGTCGTTGCTAAATTGAAAGATATAGGGGTGAGCATATGTTCAAGACCGGACCGGACCGAGGACCAAAATGGTCCATAATGCCGGACCGAAATGGTACGGTCCGATCCGGGTCGGTCCGGTCCGGGTCTGTCTTCGGTCCGGTCCGGTCCTACACGGCATTATCATCGAGTTTTTGATCGAACCTGACCGAGGACCGAATTGGTCCAAAATACCAGACCGAAATACCTTCGGTCAGGTCCGGTCGGTCTGGTATGCTCACCCCTAGAAAGATAGAAACGAAATCATTATTGATGATATTAGTAACGACCTCTCACTCGTTGCTAAATTAGCAACTAAATTTATAATCAGCAACTCCTGTTTTTGCAACAGCAACACCAAAGTTGTTGGTAATTTGTACCAGCAACCACATGAATTCACTGCTAAATAAATTCTTTATAAAATACCCAGATTGGTTTTTCAATACATCCCATATATGACCTGCTACTAATTACTCAAAGATATATGCAGCTTGCGTTTTCATGATAGCAAGGTGCTCCCCTTTATTTGAATAGACCAAAAGGATATTCATTCCAACAATGCAATATATGAAGCTAAACAAGATTCATCAACTAATTCGTTCAAAATAACAATAACCCATCAGGGCAGTACAGTTATGAAATTACAATATCATTACAAATTAGCTACTTAAAAGTTTAAAGTTACTATACCGATAAGGGATAGACATCACCAACTCATTTGTTAAAGACATGGCCTTTTGTTGATCATTAAACATTTTGTTCATCTCAGCCCATCTGATGGATCCAAATCAACGCCATCAGCAGCTTTGATAGACTGCATATATGTTGCCACAACTTTTTTCTACCTTATATCGCACCAAACGCCTTTACCTTTGCTTCTCTTGTGCAACCTCTCAAACATATGAACTTTTGATGCTAGTTTTCCTGTTCTTTTCTCCTGTAAAAGCAAGATAAAGATAAATCATATACTTAATGCTTTAAATAAGGTATTGCCTGTTAATAATTTATAGAGCTCATATCAGTAAAGCACACATATACCATGGGCATTAATTGGCAACCAAATAGTTTGCAAGAACTATTCAACTCCTAATAACTCATCCAAAAAGTATTAGAATAAAGTGCTTACTCATTACCCATCCAAAATGTAATTAGATAAAGTGCCTAATGCTTACCAATTCGTGAGTGTGTGCACGAAAGCTTTTGGACCCGCCGGTATGTCAAACGTAGGAGCTCGTACCTTCCACATCCTCGGGAACCTTTTTTCTGATCTCAGCAACCAACATTGATCTCCTCATCCATGACTCAAGAATACCATCTCAATCAGCTAGGACGTTCACAAATTCAGGACGAAAAACCAACCACTCGGCTTTGTTTCTACTTCCAGACTTGTGAAATCATTTCCACAGTTTTTCGTAACCATAGCCCATGTACCACGACATCTCACCATCGACCTCCTTACCCAAACCTTTCTAGCCTCTTTGAGATCCACTGTTTCCTCATATTGATATCGATCCTACATATATCATTAAAGATATTAAAGCATTATGCTTTCAAATGCTAGCTCAACATAATATAAGTTTTAGTTATCAGTTACAAGATCAGGTTTTAAAACTTTGATAAACACAAAAACACATTGTAAATAACTACCAGATAGCATAGGTGCAGAAGATCCACAAAATCATCATCAAGAAGACTCCATTGAGTTTGTGTCCCACAGAAATGTGCCTTGAAGTCCTTAGTGATTGAGATTGGAGCACATGTTTCCGGATACTACACAATAGATGATACATATATCAACTACTAAACCTTAACAAAATAAATAACCACGTGAGTTATACTTACTCTGAAGGACCAATGATATGGATAAGTTTTTTTTACAGATTTGTCCGTAGGAATATTTATGTTCAAGTATTCTCCTTTTGGTCCCCTTTTTTCATCTATATAAAAAAGGTAATTTACATATATTGTTAAAACAGAAAGAAACTTAGCATTAACAATGACAAAACATACCTTTGTCTCGCAACAAGTGTTTGGGATTCCAGTGAAGTTGGCTAGACAGAATCTGGTGCAGGTGAGGAGGAATGAGGAATCGGTAATGTGCGGAAGGTGGGGTTACGGGCGTTGGTGAATCAGGATTCAACCTTTGCGATATGTTAGCTCGACAGGTACCATTCCCTCTGGTTGCTTGAGTTCTACCCCTTCCAGGTCATTTCTGTCATGTGATGGATAAAAAATCCAAAATTAAGTTATGTCACACAATTGAAAATTGCAGGGAAATGTATTAAATTCCAACAAGTGACATACATATTAAGCTAAGTAACTTACGAGGTAGTAAACAAAAAAATGTTCCCTAATAAATTAGAGCACCATTAAGGGAGAACACAAAATAGAAGTTTAGCTTGTCGTTTAGTTTTTCCAAAACAATCTTAAGTCTCGAGTTCGAGCCGCACCCTTACCTTTTTTTTTCTTAATGGGTGACAAAAATAACAAACAACGAATGAGATTGACCATATAATTAAACATGGAATCGACCATATAACTGAAGTAATGTGTGGTTCTTCGACAATTACTTCAATTTCAGCGACTACCTTGTATTCGTTGACAGACTCGGGCATGGGTTCTTTAAAGATTTCAGTGATTGTTGGTTGTGACTCACCCTTAGGTCAAGAAGAGCTTGCTAGACCACCCGCTGTCTCTGAGGACTTTCAACAAATGGGCTCTGAGGATTTTGAAGTGTACTTCTAATGTTGTTGCACTACGTTGTGAGGTGATAAACCAACAAATAAGTAAAACATATGAATTACATTACAAAACGATAAACGTTCAAACATAAAGCATACGAATTACATTACAAATCGATACAAGTTTAAACATTAAAGCATACAAATTACATTCCAAATGCTAAATTTCTTTGGCTACATGAAAAATTACTCTAAAACAAATTTTCCCATGTCATTATAGAGTTTGTGAAGTACTGCAGTTGAATCAAGTGTGTGGTTCTCGGGATGCATTTCCATTTCTAGTGTTGCATCGAGTACCTTTATCTTTCCAGTCAAGAACTTGCAGTTTGAGCGCTCTGCATTTTCAAGACTCGGTTCCAATCTAGAAGGTCCCAAAGAATAACTTAGAGGTGTTGAAGGTCTTGGAGAGGAACTTGGAGGTGTTGAAGCTCTATGAGAACCTACCAGTAGACGAAGTTGTTCCTCCTTTCATAAAAAACATGTAATTGTTCACCTTTGATAAAGGACATGCATAGTATAGTTTACCATGACTTTAAGATTGATGTTATTCTCGCAGAACCACATTTTCTCGTTCACAAAGACACGCAAAAGCTTCATATGCCACCATCTTCATAATAACAGTTTGTATGTTCGTGATTGTAATGATAAAATGTTGTTTAGAATTATACAAGCAAACTATTCTCGGAAAGGACACATGTGATCGCAAATTCCAACGGTCAAGTTTAATTTCTATGCGTGTATATGCTATGGTACAAATTTGAGGACGATCTGATGGTTAAATAACTCAAGATCACTACTTTCCCTCAATTAATGATAACACGTTATATGTTGACATAGTTACATCATTTTAGTCATAATTCCTTCATACGAATTGCGCTTTTGATGATTCAAGAAGCCACGAAACCAAGAGAGAGAGATTTACGACTTTTGTTTAGGAGTCGAATCTAAAATATCAACCCATTACCATCATAAGTCAAGTCAACTAAGAGGCGAGCATTTAAAATTGTTATTTAGAATTATACAAGCAAATTATTCTCTGAAATGACACATGTGATCGCAAATTCCAACGGTCAAGTTCAATATCTATGCGTTTATATGCTATGGTACAAATTTAAGGACGATCTGATGGTTAAATAACTTGGGATCACTACTTTCTCTAAATTAATGATAACACGTTATATGTTGACATAGTTACACCGTTTTGGTCATAATTCCTACGAATTGCGTTTTCGATGATTTAAGAAGCCACGAAACCATGAGAGAGAGAGATTTACGACTTTCGTTTAGGAGTCGAATATAAAATATGAACCAATTTGTAACACTCCCAAACTACGATACGCAGCGGAATACAACATTTGGGGTGCTACTTCATAATACATGCACACGAGTCCCAGTAAACGTTCAAATATACGTTTATAAAACCCAATTTCATTTAATAAGATCAGAGTTACATAGGTCCCAATACCATTATATAAATTATTTCTAAAAGTCACAACACGACTTGGGTTCTAAAATATTTATTTAGTTTATGACACTACTTCACTAAGGCACCGTCCTTGATATCCGCGTTTCGTCCCATCCAAGCCATCAACAATACCTAACCTGAGATACATGCTTAAAAACGTCAACAAAATGTTGAGTGAATTCATAGAGTTTGCAAACAACAGTTAGAACGGTATTTTGTTCAACAAAACATATAACATTGCTCGTAAGACAAGTTATAAAATTATTGATTTCCAACTAAATGGGCCCATGTACCGAAACTTAACACATTCATTCCCGTAGGACGAAATCATGTCCGAGAAGTATGCCACCTCTCCTAATACTAACTACAAAATGTTCATTTGACATGGTGGGCACAACTGATTCAAACCCCGGACAGGGTTGTCAAACCCAATAGATCTATTTAATGCATTAGCGTTCACCATCAACAAGGCAATAAACGGTCACACATAAAAAGGCATATACTCAATAGTGAATGGAATCATATTTAGTATCAAAACATATTGCGTTCTCAATTTTAAAACAAGCAAGTGTCCCCCTCGCGGGTTTAAAAACATTTAAAACACTTAAAAGCGAGGCTATGAACTCGCCTTGATCGAAGCCGAAGATCAAGAAATCGAAACAATCCACGGAAAATCAACAAACACGATCACGACCTATAATTAGAGTCGCTCGATTACTATACCGAAAAATAGAGTCAACGATGTGTGGCATCGTATCACCAAAATCACACACACAGGAAACCCCACCACACACACACACACACACACACACACACACACACACACACATATATATATATATATATATATATAGACACACACATATATATTCATATATGTGATGAGAATTTCACTTGCGCGACCTAAATCTTAAACTTCACTTAATTAAGTTATAATTATTCATCGCGTTTTATCTTACGTGGCTTTAATTGGAAACTTTATATTTACGATAACTTTCTATTTTTAGAAAGTTACTATTTTCGGAAAGTTACCATCTTTGGCAAGTTTAAACATCTAAGTATATTTTTAATACTTATCATTTTATTTAAATTCATGTACTTAGTTAAAAATTATAAAAGTCTTATATGACCCGTTGACTTTTTAAAGTAAACATTTGACTTTTCTTTGACTTTTATACGTATGTTTATTTTTACCCAAATCTGACACGCGCCAAACGACCCTCTAATTCACATTTTCACGACCCGGAGAAAAAAGAGATTTTATGCGAAACGATATTCCGAACAACTTTTTAGTTTTAGCCGAGAGCTGAATCTCGAAAGAAAATGACCAAAATACCCTTTTTCAATTCTGCTGTAACTTGTATTTTCAATAAAAACGTAACAGTTTGACCATCGGTTTTGACCCGCTATATCACATTTTCGTGACTTCGACCAAAAAGAGATTTTATGTAAAAACATCATTCCGACAGGGCGGACTTTCGGAGGTTCTCCCTGCGGAAGGCGAAGCTGAAACGAACTCGAAAGTGTCCAAAATAGCTGTTGAAAATCGGATCATCAAGCAAAATAAGCTTATATAGCTGATTGCAACATTTTAATTTTTCTAAACTTGTTTTCGCCGTAACTTCTTCGTTATTAGGAGTTACGGGATGTTCAAATTACCGAAACGCTCGTAAAAGTACCCTCTACACTATCATCCAACCAAAAATAAGATTTTACAAAATCTCGAACCCCGTTTCGCGGGTTCTGTTTTCTGCTCTAAACGGCTAGTCGCAAAATGCGCCAAAATCGATTTTCCGACCAAAAACTCATTCACAATATGTCTAAATTAGTTTATTAACAATGTTTATATCGCTCAATCAACCAACATATTCTAATTCACGCAAGACCCACTTGGGTTTCATCACATGCAACTAGTCAAAATCGACCAAATAAGAAAGTAAACAATTACAAGTTCTCACAATGCTATATTAAGCATAATCGGATACATGAAAAACTCGACTCGTCCCCTTCTTAACCTTAGCCGACTCGAACAAAACCAATAACCAAAACTGGACCTTTTCGATTAAAACCGACAACCAAAACTTGCTTATCCAACCATTTTAAATCATCCTACAAGCCGAAAGTTCTCAAATCAAACCCGGATTTTAACTCCAAAAATAATGAATCAAACCCGAACTCTAACTAAAAAAATACTCATTGCATGTTATGTTTCTTTAGTGGGATATATAAAAAATGATTAGTTGATTAATATTTTGAAGTCGGATTGTAATGCATGTCGAAATCAACCGAAAATGGTGGTGGTGGTGCTATGTCCGGTCGAATAAAGGAGGAGAGGACAAGGAAATAGATTTTTGATAAAAAGAGTTTATAAGTGTAAGTATAGGGCCTTTATATAGAAAACAACTTTGACACTTTGGCACTATCTTTTAAGTCTTACAAAACTAATACATAGGGATGTTCGTTTGGTTCGTTTATTAACCGACCACGATACTCGTTAATTACTTTTGAACTTTATTTTTTTTCGTAACACTCCATTTTGTTTAAAACATTTAATAAAATGTATACACTTTAAAAACGTGAGTCCGGCTCAAGACAAGGAACAAAATGACAAAGTCTGACAAAATTATAAATTTTTCAAAATAAAATAAGTCGGGGCGCGTCATAATATTTAGGATGCCCAAAACGCTTAACGGTCGCGCGGTCAAACATTGACTCGCGAAACGTCAAAAATAAAATTTTCAAATTTCCGTTCGTAATAAAATACGAAAATAATTATTTACGACAAATAAAATTTTAAATGTCGACGTTCGCTCACACGAATTTATAAAATATTAATTATGACGTCTAATTCGCGATCGTCATACGCGTCGTGAAACTCACCTTAAGGAGCGCCGTCCCGGTGCTCGTCCTTTCTTATTCGCCTTAGTCTCTCTTACGATGTGACGGTTTCCTCATGACTGCCCCGTCTCACGTGCTCGAACACCAAGATTACATGATATAATAATTGTCTTGACTATTCCGGGGGGGGAAAGTCAACAAAACAATTGACAATTCATATTAATAAGGATCGAAAATGCAATTACAATTGCCTTTATTATAAGAGACAAATTATGCCACGGAACATATCCGGGAAAAAACAAATCACGTAGTTTCCAAACGAAAGATCAACTCAAATCTTAGTTTGGTGATCATTTTAACGGAACATAAACGCACATCCTTTCGCAAAACTAAAACATATGTCGCTAATCAAAACCAAAATAGGCGTAAATAATCAAAACCGATATGTATTTATATCATCATCCAAATCAAAATACTCATCATTATCCAAAACCAAAATACGCGTGTCGCCCTTCCGGTCTCATTTAATAATGCCCTACCGGTTGCGAAAATATTTCGGAGTATCTACGACCCCATCAAATGCGTTACAACATAAAGAAAAATTATATATTCAATTAAGCACATAATCGCCTATTAGTCATTTTAAAATGACTTTATATTTCTACCTAGCTTATCATCACGCTTGGCAACAATCATGCTTGCTTTTCATAAGTTTTAGCAAATCATCTGCGCTTACTTATCAGGAAGCCTCAACAGTGGCTATGCTCATCACGCGGTCCATTCCCAACTAATTAGATCGATTATTATATCGAGCTTGCCGGATGGCCATGCTCTTTGGTAATGATCTCGACTAATTCACGGTTAGGTTTTAGCCTACCATAGTCATGTTCATGGGTTAACATGCCACAACCGACAATGGTCTACCAAACTTACGTACCTCTCAAATCATCCTTCATCTACATTTGGGTAAGTATACTCATTCACTCACGTCCTAAGCAGCATCACGGCTACCCAAGAGCGACACAAGCGCTTACTACCATTCAAATCACATAGCACCTAAATCACATAATTCACATAATTCGGCGGCGATAATTCAGCTAGAAAACACATATTGTCGAAAAAAACAAATTCGAAAGCAATCAAGAAAAAAATTGAGCATCATGGGCTCGTTGCTCGTTCGACGAAAATCAAGATTTTCAATGTTTATGCACCGCGACCAACATAATTGACTCGGTCGTATCGTATCGTCTCAATCCTAAATGACTTGACTAATCAAGTCGAGAGAGTTTACACACATTACTAATTCAATACCGTTTGATTTAAGGCGTTAGCTACTTTGATTGGTTCCTCCAAGATGGAAACGGATGTTACCATTCGGCTAGAATCTCTAATCTTTTCGCTCTTTCATACGCACACAAAGTCGTTGCGCCAAGGAGTAAAGATCACTAACCTTAAAGCAGGTGTCACTTAGTGCCTTGTTTTAATCCTTGACGACACCAGGTATACTTGCAACTATACTACCACTACATTCCATTTCGGGGAAAGAAGTTTTCTTCACGGTCATCGGTTGATACATCAAAGGCATCATACATCTAATATAGGAGAAGTCTTCTCCATTTCTCACTTTCAACCTCGGGACTAACCATCTTAGCTTCCACCCACCTTAGGAATCTTTACATCTCCAAGAAGATCCCTTCTTGGTGTCGGTATCAGGTTCACACCCTTGGTAGCTCAATTCTACCATCACTTACTAGCAAACCGACTATACTTGGTCTTGACACACCTTCATAACAACCACCGATCTTTATTACCACTAGCTAATTTTTCACTCCTTTCTAGACACACTTATTCCGAACAATACCATAGGTATTTTCGCTTCGGAACGACTTAGTCATAACGACCTGCATGAGACTCTCTCCATGCAGTCAATGGGAGTAGGGTTACTTGCATAAAATCCATAGCAGGGTAAAAATATTTTCTCCTTCTGGAAGCTTGACCCAAACATTTATCTCAATTACCAAGCGTTTTAAGGGTGACGATTTATCCGACATAACGTGGTTCTTCTTAAATTATGCATAGTTGATCAGGTTATGCATAATTGAGGACCAAACGACATCATGTCCTTCCTTGTCAAAACGTTTCTTTTCCTTATGCTACATGCGTAATTTAAAAAAAAATTAAAGAGTAAAAATCTAATTATTTCAGAAGAAAGAAAAAAAGATAGCACCACCTTCCATTCTTACTATTTAAAGAAGAAAAATATTTTTTTTGTTTTTTTTAAAGATTTGTTTGACACCACAGGGTCAGTTTATGAAATTTAGAAAACACATTTTCTATGGTTTACACAAACAGTTTATACAATGAAATCAATACAATTCGAGCAACGACATTTTCCAACACACAAATTCGCTATTGTGATCCCTAAACTTTAAAATCATCAATTCGCAAGACATCATTTGATACAGTTTGGTCAACGGTCACAACAAGTACCAAAAATAATACCCACTCATGGACTATGCAATCAAGTAACATACACATGCGAAAGATTCGCCAATTGAAGTCACCCAACACTCGGGGTCAAATCAATCTTACACAAGCCGAGTGCCTCGGGGGTATCCACGACCTCTAGGCTTCACTCATAGTACAACCTATACAAGGACACCTCCTCCTAACTCATATCCGAGAACAACTATAACAATTGTAATAACAACGCCGAGAATAACATACATACATACCAATTTTTCCCAAAAATGGATACATCATTGGCTTTCAAAGCGAGTACATCCAACCGTAACGGTTCTAAGTTTCTAATACATAACTACATATACATGAACTCTCCTAGAGTTCTAAATCAAAAGTAATAGCTAAAGAGTACACAATCACCATGCCGGTGATAAGATAAAACTTTGAGGCAACAATAACTTCAATCCAATAAACCTAAATCTTCTCGAAACCTTCCTAGTTACTAATCCGTGGAAAATAAAGGTATGAGGTTTCCGCCTACGAGAAGCATTTCGAATCAAATCTTCAGAAACATAGGGCCCACTACCCAGAAAGTTTTGGATCCAAGGTGAAATTATCGTTTTACCCTTATTTATCAAAGCCGCCATTTTTCCAAAATTTTATCGCTCTACTAAACTGAGTGTATCTCCTAAACTGTGCGTCCGCAAAAGCCAAAACGACTGCTCAAGTCTAAGTTTGTTCAATATCTAGAACTTACAGTTTTACATATTTAGGTGTTGCTATATAAGTTTTTAGACTTATTACCCATTCAAATTCTGGTCTCAATTTTTGACTAGTTTTGTCATTTCGGTGATATCTCATTCGTCGGGCGTCGATATGACTCCATCAAAATTCCTACATGTACCTAAGAGGTTTCTTTACCCCTTAGTCTAATTTTCCTGGTCTTCATAGACCAAAAATTTTTTAAAGCATACCCAACAAGCTGCTATCCCAAAGCAATCCCCAAAGAAATTTTGACAAATTTTTATAGTTTATGAAAATGAGCGTAATTTGAAATTTATTGATGATTTTGATGTGAAACCAATTGGAGGTAATAGCCCTAAGAGTCTTCTACAGGTACCATAATTTTCGTTTGAAAAGTTAATAAAAAAATATGAAGTTATACCCTTTTTCCCAAAAGTGTTCCAGATTTGACTAGTTTTAGATATCTCACTCATCCGGATGAGATACGACCCTATCTAAAGAACCACATGCAACTTAAACATGTACCAACATCTCAATTGGCTTTTCCAGGTACCGTAAGACCACAAATAATTCATAATAAACCCCACAACCTGTTGGTTATAAACTGCCATAAAATCCATTTCGAAATCCAACCAAACACCATTTTAATTCCTCCAAACGTCAATACAAAGCTATACCTAATGACTTAACACTCTTTCGAACACATCAACTCATGGGTTTCCAGACCCAAACGTTTCAAGACTTGCTAAGTAGAGATCGACACGAAAGAATCAAAGCACAACACACTAACTTTATTCAAAAGTTCCAAAAATAGCCGTTTCCAAACGACACGTTACGCGAAAATAAGTTAATGGTCGTCTTCCCAAAATAATGAGGGTTCATGGGATGATATATAAAAGTCACACTCCCATCAACCAGAAAATCTCAAAATGATAGATTACGAAACAACATATGCGATTCAAAATCAATAAGAAGAGCGTTCAAATCCAAAACCAATTAGTACAATTTACGAGTGGGATCGAAAACTAGGTCGAGTCCCGACATCAAAAGATAACAAAGTAAAATCGTGAAAACGTTTCAAAGATAATCATATAACAACGGTGTTTTCATCACGTATCAAAATAATTTTATCATATCGCATCGAAATGTTTAAAGAAATTAAACTCTTCGCAAGAAGCGAATATCAAGATATATATAATCGTATACCATAGAACGGATGCCGCATATATATCTATATTCATATATATAATTTTTACTTGTACCAAGTGTTAACCACTTGTTACACACATAATATGCAATCAAATGTACCACATAAGGCTTCTAAGGATCGGGAACGATGCGCGCGCGGATATCGGACAACGATGAAAGACTCGTGAAATTTTTTCAAAAACAGTTGTAGTCCAAGTTTTATAAAACGACTTAGTTCACTACAAAACTTGGCTCTGATACCACTCTGTAACACCCCTAAACTACAATACGCAACGGAATACAACATTTGGGGTGCTACTTCATAATACATGCACACGAGTCCCAGTAAACGTTCAAAGATACGTTTATAAAACATAATTTCATTTAATAAGAAGATCAGAGTTACATAGGTCACAATACCATTATAGAAATTATTTTTAAAAGTCACAACACGACTTGGGTTCTAAAACATTTATTTAGTTTATGACACTACTTCACCGAGGCATCGTCTTTGATATCCGCGTTCCGTCTTATCCAAGCCATCAACAATACCTAACCAAAGATACATGCTTAAAAACGTCAACAAAACGTTGAGTGAATTCATAGAGTTTGCAAACAATAGTTAGAACGCATATTTGGTTCAACAAAACATATAACATTGCTCGTAAGACAAGTTATAAAAATATTGATTTCTAACTAAATGAGTCCATGTATCGAAACTTAACACATTCATTCCCGTAGGACGAAATCATATCCGAGAAGTATGACACCTCTCCTAATACTAACTACAAAATGTTTGTTTGACAGGGTGGTCACAACTGATTCAAACCCCGGACAGGGTTGTCAAACCCAATAGATCTATTTAATGCATTAGCGTTCATCATCAGCAAGGCAATTAACGGTCACATAGAAAAAGGCATATACTCAATAGTGAATAGAATCATATTTAGTATCAAAACATATTGCGTTCTCAATTTCAAAACAAGCAAGTATCCCTCTCGCGGGTTTAAAAACATTTAAAACACTTAAAAGCGAGACTATGAACTCACCTTGATCGAAGCCGAAGATCAAAAAATCAAAACAATCCACGGAAAATCAATGAACACGATCACGACCTATAATTAGGGTCGCTCGATTACTATACCGAAAAGTATATTCAACGATGCGTACATCGTATCAACAAAATATATATAATATATATGTATATTATTCATACATGTGATGAGAAATCCACTTGCGCATTAGATCCTAAAACCCCACAATATTAGGTTACGATCATTCCTTTATTTATGTCTCACATAGATTAATCGAAAACTTTCTATTATATGAAACTTTCTATTTTTGTAAAGTCACTATATTCGGAAAGTTACCATTTTAGTAAGTCTCGTCTTCTAATTATATTTATAATAATATTTAGTCTTCTCGTCGAATCCTCGACGTTCGTTTTGATTATTAATTACACGAATTGGAACTATGTCTCGTAAATTACAAAAGTTTCTATTTTTTGGAATATCTCGTTTTTGAATCAATCATTAAATACAAATTATTATAATGATAATATTAGTAACGTTTAATTGTCTTTATAACACCCGACAAATTTAGTATTAACCCGTTGACTTTCAAAAGTCAACGTTAGACTTTATTTTACTTTGACCTTTTATACATATTTATTAACTAAGTGTGACCTGCTCCAAAACGACCCTCTAAATCACATTTTCACAATTCGGACAAAGAAGAGATTTTATGTAAGACGATATTCCGGACAACTTTTTAGTTTTAGTCGAGACCCGAAACTCGACAGAAAATGACCAAAATGCCCCCGCAAGTTTCTGCAGGAACTTTGACTTTTTAATAAAAACACAGACTTTGAACATGGGTTTTGACCAGTTATTACTCGATTTTAAGATCATCGAGCCTCGCGGCAAAGTAAAACATCGTTCCGAGCAACTTTTGTGTTTCGCCGGAAGGCCGAAACGGACTCGAAAGTGCTCAAAACGAGCGTTTAAAATTCTGACAGCAACTACCATTTTGCAAGAGCTGTTGGAAACACTTTTAAGTTTTCAAATCTTGTTTTTCGCCGAAACTTCTTCGTTATTAGGAGTTACGGGACGTTCGAATTACCGAAACGTACATTAGGACGAACTCTATCATATTTTAACATCAAAAATTAGTTTTTATGATTTTTCGAACCTCGTTTTCCGTGTCACATATTCTGCACGAATTTGTCATATTCAAAACTTCATCAAACTACATTTTTGACATCCAACAATCATCAAAATACCATTATTTAGCCTAATTAACATCTCCACTATCCTTCCTAATCTAGTCTAGCGCAATACCCATTGGATTTCATCACATGCATCGCTCGATAAATAATCGAATCGCGAAAACAAATATTAAACTAGTAAGGAAAATACTCACAATGCTTAAATAAGCAAGATTGGATAAAAACTCAGACTTTTCTTGTTCCTCTTGTCCTAGCCGCGGCTCGAACCACAACCAAACACCAAACCCATAATTTTTCCATTTAAACCGAGCTTCAAGTAATAGCTATTTTAAACACCCCTTCAACTCGAAATCTTATGAATCAAACCCGAACTCTAACTAGAAAAATACTCATTGTATGTTATGTTTCTTTAGTGGGATATGTAGGAAATGATGAGGTGATTAATATTTTAAAGTCGGATTGTAATGCCTGTCGAAAATCAACCGGAAATGGTGGTGGTGGTGCTATGTCCGGTCGAATAAAGGAGGAGAGGACAAGGAAATAGATTTTTGGTAAAAAGAGTTTATAAGTGTAAGTATAGGGCCTTTATATAGAAAACAACTTTGACACTTTGGCACTTTTGGTCCCTCCATCTTTTAAGTCTTGCAAAACTAATACATAGGGATGTTCGTTTGGTTCGTTTATTAACCGACCACAATACTCGTTAATTACTTTTGAACTTTATTTTTATTTCGTCCCACTCCATTTTGTTTAAAACATTTAATAAAATGTGTACACTTTAAAAACGTGAGACCGGCTCAAGACAAGTAACAAAATGACAAAGTCTGACAAAATTATAAATTTTGCAAAATAAAATAAGTCGGGGCGCGTAATAATATTTATGATGCCCAAAACGCTTAACGGTCGCGCGGTCAAACATTGACTCGCGAAACGTCAAAAATAAACATTTCAAATTTTCGTTCATAATATGATACGAAAATAATTATTTACGACAAATAAAATTTTAAATGTCGACGTTCGCTCACACGAATTTATAAATATTAATTATGACATCGAATTCGCGAACGTCATACGCGTTGTGAAACTCGGGTTGTTACACAATTACCATCACAAGTCAAGTCAACTAAGAGACTATTATTTAAAAATGTTATTTAGAATTGTACAAGCAAATTATTCTTGGAAAAGACACATGTTAACACAAATTCTAACGGTCAAGTTCAATATCTATGCGTTTATATGTTATGGTACAAATTTGAGGACGATCCGATGGTTAAATAACTTGGGATTACTACTTTTCCTCAATTAATGATAACACGTTATATGTTGACATAGTTACACCGTTTTGGTCATAATTCCTTTATACAAATTGCGCTTTTGATGATTTAAGATGCCACGAAACCAGGAGAGAGAGATTTACGACTTTCGTTTAGTAGTCGAATCTAAAATATCAACCAATTACCATCACAAGTCAAGTCAACTAAGAGTCTATTATTTAAAAATGTTATTTAGAATTGTACAAGCAAATTATTCTCGGAAAGGACACATATGAGCACAAATTTAAACGGTCAATTTCAATATTTATGCGTTTATATGCTATGATACAAATTTGAGGACAATCTGATGGTTAAACAACTCGGGATCACAACTTTCCCTCAATTAATGATAACACGTTATATGTTGACATAGTTACACCGTTTTAGTCATAATTCCTTCATAGGAATTGCGCTTTTGCTGATTCAAGAAGCCAAAAAACCGTGAGAGAGAGATCTATGACTTTCGTTTGAGAGTCGAATCTAAATTTTCACCCGATTATCATTACAAGTCAAACCGATATATGTGGTAACAAGAAAAATAATTTAAAAAAAAATTGGTTATCTTTTGCATGCAAAAAGAGGTGGGAATTCCCTCTAATTTTTCATACATCTAGTATCAAAAAAATTCAAATTTTTTTGAAAATTTTTGTAACCAACAGTTCGTTGTTATATTAGCAATTTCGTTGCTAATAATTGATTGTTTATTTTGCAAAAAATAGAATTTTGTTGCTAAGTTTTTTGCAATGAAAATTTTAGCAAAAGTCGTTGCTAAAAAAGAGAGGGAATGTTCTCGCCAAATTTTGAGTAAATAGCAACTAATTTAGCAACTAAAAATCATTGCTAACCAAAGATTTCAGTTTTGCTTAATTTCGTTGCTATATTCGTTGCTAATGTGTGAATTTAGCAACGACTTATTGGTTGTTGCAAAATTTTCGTTGCTATTGGCACTTTTTCTAGTAGTGTGTTTAACGTGTGTGCCCCCAATAGGCTCACGTATTTCTAACGTATAACTTGCAGAACCGACTAACATATTCCAACAACTCCCACTTGGGAGGTGGAGCAGCAGGTTACAGATATACTGATAATTGGCAACGTCTAGCAAACACACACAATTACCTTTAAATTAGAAATACTTGAGATAATAGTTTTAAGAACAATCTCAGCTTATAATGGTTAGTTTATTACTTGCCATTATCATCCCTTTGTTCAGATACTGTTAAAACTATGATATTGGATCCTAAACTCATTCCATATAGTTTAAACCATTTAGTTTCTCGTTATAGAAGTTAATTCAGATTACTAAGTTAATCAAGAATCATCTTGAAATACACTTTTTGGGTGCCGAGCACACAATCACATGATTTATTTGGAGAGCGTCATGGTATCATTCGCAATTAAATAATTAGAGGAACCAAATATCTTTATTGACTACAAGTGTTATGGATGTATGCTGCTTCACCATCACTTCTCCTAAAATAAGCCTTTATAAATACATTTTCAGGTTAGCGTTTGATTATAATAAAAAGTGTTATCCACACATGCAAGAACTTGTTTGTATCTCAAGTCTAAGGATGACCTTATTTAACCATTTTCAATATTTACTCTGACTAAGGACCCAAAAGTAAATATTCAAAGGTTTGGGAGTGTCTAATAGGCATCCTTTATGAATACACATGAGTTTTGGCGAGAAAATCCAGTATATTCAAAGAATATAACCAACACTCACATTTGCCTTATGTAAACATATTTTATATTGTTAACCGACAATGGAACATATTTAGATGATAAATATTCAAGGATTTTAATGCAAATATAGGATAACAATTATTTATGTTATGAATGATCAAATACCACGTATCTTCATCATTTAGAAAGTAATACAATTGTCTTACAATTCCAATTATCTCAAATACTAAAACAGATACTGCATGAAACTAATTAGCAAGGGTTAAAGTCCAATGTTTCAAACATTTCAACTACTTTCTTTACAAGTCAGCTAAAAAGTTAATCTACAAATAAACTTACTGTATACTTGTTCAAATTCACATATTTTGTAAAGGATTTGAATGATATTGTCGACGTGTTCGTAGTATATTTGCATACTACTGTAAGTATCATAGTATGGAAACGTGACAGTACCATTAATGGGGTATTTGAAGAGTCAACAACATACTATCTCAGCAGTCATCTTTACAGTTTCTTAAAATGTATAAAGTATTCTCATTCTTTTAATGCGATAATGCAACAATGCTCTTAGCTAAACATATCTAGTTTTTTAGGGTTTTTTGATTTTATTCATAAAAGATGATATCCCTACTTTTAATCAGGATATGATTATTCTCTAGCATCGTGTGTACACAAACAACACTATGCCTTATATATTCGTAAACTTTTGTTTTAACAGTCATCTAAATCACTCTCAATTAGATAATATTGCCATCAGTCATCTAAACACTCTCAATTAGATACTGTTGTTGTTAGCTCATCTTACTCTTGTACAAAAGTAAAAACCAGTCTCACACATAATATAAGATATACATGATTCGTTAAAAACACAAGGTTTCCATCCATGTATTAAATTATCTCAAGTGAAATACATCATTTAAGACTTGCTTCAATGATGTATTGCATTTTGTTGGACCTAATTTCCGCATATGTTTATTTCATTAAATATGTATTCCAATCTCGTTTGTTTATTCCCTAAATTCCCAAGTGAAGTTTCATTCCAATCTCAAGGATTAACATCTAGCTTAGATGGAACGATACCTTCAATATGTTACACAACATATGAATTCTAAGGAAAAACACAGTGCTCCCACTTGATGTCAGGTGTACTCAGGAGTTATCTTAATTTAATCAGAAACCATATTGTGATTAAACTTAAGATCTCAGCTCCTAGATGCATGATCCAATCCACACTTGGATTCTTTTGTCTTGTATACTTTATAAATATGATTTTAAACTTATAACCTTTTGATTACACACCGTCCTCGCAAAAGGTAATCATAAAGAAAAGAGTTATAAAACTTAATTGTCATATTAAAAATATAGACTCATAACCCTTTTGATTACACATCATCTTCACAAGGTAATCATTAAGGAAAGAGTTATGATCATTAGTTATCTTTATATAATTAATGTGTGTAGAAAAGAAAGATTTAATCATAGTCAATTGCTTGAGTAAGATTCAAAACCCTTATTATTAGTCAGGCATTAATATGTATATAATTTTGTTCTTATGAGCCTTTCTTCAAAAGAAACTCATACTAACATCACATTTTACTGTTTGTTGAAAGATCAATCAATCTCAAAACATTGATTATCTTTTAAGGACTGCATCTTTTCATTCATTGTTTTAAGATATTTATCAGATCCAATATGTGATAATTCATCTTATTAGTTAACAGGTTTATAATGACCCTATAACTTATATTCCTGAGCATTGATATAAAAAATATCACTCCATAGATGAGGCATCCTTACGGATTTATGAATGAGAGTTACATTATACTTTGGTTTGACATTTTTATGTTTAACTTAGGTATGACATCAGCAAGTGAATTCTGAAGGTTATGTATTTTGTTCTTGAATATCTTCAAGATCTATAGATACCCTCACTTACTTTTGTGAGAAGAGATACTTCTCTAAATACTAAGTATTTAAGCAACAATAAATTGTTCTTAAATGGGACAGCAAAAATACATTTTTACAGTTCTCATCTCTAGCTTGTTAATAATATGCTTCATAAGATATTAACAAATTTCAGAACTTTAATCAAGACATAAGGGGATTCATCCCAATACAAAAATAGATTATGTCTTGAATACCTTCTAGGTTGAAACTTTATTGAATGTATCCTTGACACAAGCAAAATTCTAACGTTGATCGATTTTTGGAGGTAGAGCCATTTAAGTTATCAAAAATTAAACAATATGAATATAGTTTGTTTCACCACATTAGACACACCATAATAATATGGTATTCTATGAATATTGGAATTGTAAGACTCTATCAGAATTCCCTAGATAACTTAATTCTATTTGGATCAAATACTCACCAATTGGGTCGAGTCAAATTGAATACAAAGTATTTTAAAACCAAGTGCATGCTATAATGTACATTTCTTGAATAATACAAAAACTTTATGTTCATGTGTTTACAAGAAAACAGAATTGTTCAAGAATTCTATGTTCATGTGTTTACAAGAAAACCGAACATGTCAAGTATACATTATAAGTCTTTGAATAATTCAAGGACCTTATTGTTTATGTGTCAACAAGAAGACATAACAATTTTACTACTTACTTTATGTTATGAGTCATTGATAAATTCAAGGACTTTATAATTATGTCTTAACAAGAACATAATTATTCTAACTAAAGTAATTATGAACGCAAACTCTTGAGTTTAATAGTAATTTCAAGTTTATTTTATACTTCATAATTATGATTATTTAATTTAACCATAAGTCTATCAACTAAAACATGTAGTCAAAATGTTGAAGTAGCTTACTATTATATCTTGACATTTAATTGTAATAGAGCAACAAACATCTTGTGTGTTTATGTCCTAGTAGAATTACTAGCTTTCTTACCTTGCGGTCAAGAGAAACCAATAATCATATCGTTATATGTTGTTCCTTGCACACACTTAAGATTTCTCCCACTTGTGTACGAGACAACATTATTTAATACAATACGACATGCACTCGAAAGTACAAACAATATGATATTGTCATAGATATTACAAGTAGATATCAAACCATAATGTTTAACAAGGATTTGTGGATTATTATTCTATAGATAACGCTTCGGAAAGTAACATCGGAAAGGCAACGGGTTATCTATAAAATAAAATGCAATTTTCTCTAAACCATGGTTGTTCATATTTGGAAAGTAATGAATTATTTCAACAAGTAAATGAATCTTGTAGCTCCCACTGAATTTTACAACATTAGATGAATGTATTTTCAGTAATAAAACGTAAAACTCCCACTGGATTTGTCAACGTTGTAAGTGTTACATCACCAGTAGATAGCAAATAGCGATTTATTTACTTTCCTAATCTCTTAGAATGCCTACAAGTATCAATGTACTTAGGTATTGTACAGAG
>BQNB010109047.1:0-20324 GCA_026074375.1 Tanacetum coccineum | reverse complement strand
TGATTAGTGCCAATAGTATCGGCTAGGGATGATTATTGCCACAAACTACATACCACAGGGATGATTTTTGCAGTTTACTCTTCTATCATAGATTGAGAAAAATGTTTATTTTATTCTTAATTTTCTAGAATTGGATATTAAAAAATGAAGTAATTTGTTTTGTTTTGGTAAAAGACTTTGTGAAAGTCTTGTTTTGGTGGCAATTATCAGGAAATGGGGGACAACATATGTGGGGACATTATTAGGTCATATAACTTGGCACGTAAATAAACTCTATTTTGAGAATTATAAACTTAGAAGCTTATTATGCAAAATTATGCAAATCGACTAAAACTTGCTGATAACGCTTAATCCTTATTTATCGAGTTTTGCTACTCTCTGAGTCTTTTGGTATCTTGTTGCTTAGAATGAAAAGAATATTGCCATCACTAGTCGGTCTAAATCTGTCAGACAATGTAGAATGAGATCATCCAGATATTCATTTAGTTTCCCTTTGTATCAAACATGATTAACAAATGCTTATTAACAAAACAAATCCATAGGTTGCGTTTAGTTGAAAGGAAACATCTTGATTTTTTACAGAATATTTTGTACAAAACAAAAAAATATAGATTGTGTTCAGATAAAATATTTCTTATCAAATTCTTTACAAAACAGAAAATTTGCATTTCTTAGAGTAAGGAGTAGGGTGGCACAATATATCTCTTCATTTGGGCCACACAGGCTGCCACGTCAGCATCTCACTCTCACTTAAAAATACCTTTTTACTCATAACACACCCCTATCTTCTTATTTTGGCCCCACCACTCACACACAAACATATACATTTATAAATAAGAAAAAAAGATAAAAGATAAAAAAAAATTTTTGTCTTATTTGACTCACCACCATAGCGAGATATCAAAAAATTGAAGATAGCTAGACACGTTGGTGTGGTGGCTTGCAAGTGAAGAGAAGAGAGAGTGTGCCACATAGGCAATGGCGAGATACCCATGTCACCACACTCCTCCCTTTTACTTTAACAAGGAAAACCACAAAACACTTTTTTTTTGTTTCTTTTGTAACCCTCTTAGTTTTCAATAGAATAGAAAACGATATTATATGAACGGGTTTAGATGTTTTATGAAAAAATTAAATCTTTTTTTCTTATACAAATATGAAAATACAAAACTAAGAAATTTTTTCTCTAACTAAAAGCATCTCTAATGTTTTTATTGTTCGGTAAAGTTTTACTAACCAAGTGTGTTTTTGTTTTTCCAATGTATAGTCTCTAAAAGTTACTGTACAATACTTAATAAGGATGACAATAGTTATCTTTCCCACTAACTAGATCATTTTGTCCTAACAGAGAAATATCTATTGATTCTAACAAAAGTGTGCACCCATTTTATAGCATGCTTGCTTGATATTGATTGTATCAAATGTGTATAGTACATTAGATTAGAGAAAGAGAGTGTGTATGCCCGCGGATATCCAAAGATGCTTCAGACTTTGTTGTCTATAGACTATGATGAGTTTGACCACAAGGTCTAAAAGATCCTTGGATATCCGCACATATTTTGGTAATAGAATAACTATTGTGGGTGCGTTTGGTACACAAGAATGACAATGAAGGAATGAATTCTCATTCCAATCATGATGTTTGTTTAAAACTTTTTACTTTAAAGCTAGAAATGATATACACATTTTTTCCATACTTGATAGTCACTAGATTGGTAGGATATGAAAGTTTCACACCTGGCCCCATCTTCTTCCTATACATTTTTAACACAATACTACGTAATATAATAAAATACTAAATGCAATGAATATTTTGTACTTATTTGTAGTATTTCGACTTGAGTCATACCTATTCCCAAATATGATAATCTAACCAAACAACACTGTTAGATTTGATTACTTGACTCATATCTATTCCCATTCCACCTTATACCGAAACTCATAACGATTGTGATTCACGTGAGCAAACCAAACGCACCCTTAATCCACCTATTAGCAACAGAAGGACTTGATCCTACAACCTTTACGTAAATGGGCAATATACTTTTGGCCGATTATGTACGTTTCAGAAAAATTGCCAATAGTACGAGCTATTGATGCATTAGCGCAGCCGATATAAGTATTTTATTTCATTGTATGCTATACATTATTTACAACAAGAAGAATATAGCACATTTATAGCCACAACTTTGTTTACAACAGAGCAAGCAAACCTTTTAGTAGCGGGATCAAATGACTCGAGACTTGGCAGCTTGAAGCATTTCAATTATAAGCGTCTTAACATCCCTAAAGAAGTTAAGAAGAAAAAACACAAAAGACAAGATATACAATCAACATGAGTTTGATAACACAAACACATTAAACGAGTCCTAGAAAATGAAAATGTTAAGTGGCAATGTATAAAGTTTATGAGTTAGTTTTCATGACTTACTTAGGACTTGTTTGTTAATTTTTTTTATTAAGTCATGTTTAATTAAAAGATGACTTAACGCAGACAGCCTCAGTTTTACCACTTAATATTTTTAGTCATATTTCTCTATTAAGTCACAAACAAACAGTTTTCACATGACTTAATTAATTCAGTTTTTTTCATATTAAGTCAATTAAGTCTTTATCAAACACCACCTTACTTTCTTTCTTCTGCGGGTCTAGGGAATGGAACCCGAAGCTTAAAGTTGCTATCTTGATAACCAGCCTACCGAAAAATTTAAAAAGAAACAATATAAATTACTGTCACGGTATGATTAGTAACGCATAGGATGTAAATAGCCAAAATGAATAGAAATTAGCATTCACCTTTACATTGAAGCCAAGGCTATCAACATCCAACATATATGCAAAGTCCACCTGTATATATAAGTGTAGTTCACAACCGGTTCAACCACATAAAAAACCAAAAAAGATGACCAACTTTCTTTCACACAGTATTTTGGATAACCAACTTGTCTGTACCATAAAAAAAAAGCCTCAAAACTTTTAAAAGTTTTAGATTAATATACTCTTTTTAACTTTGACAGCAGTTTGTTTCTCAGCGACACACAGTGGCGGAACCAGGAAAATAAGTCGCGGGGGGCAAAAAAAAAATTTTTGACAATAGCAACAATATGCGGGAAAAAAACTACTATCGAAATGATAAATCGGGTATTGTTACTTATAAATGAAGGATTTGTAAAGTTTTAAAGTGTTGAATGTTAGGTTTTAGTATGTGGGTGGGGGGCAATTTGAGTTTTTGGTGGAGGGCACTTTCGAAAAAAGCTCAAAATCGAAAAAAAACGACACTAAAATATCATCTTCTCGGGCTAGCCATGGAGGGCACCCCCCCACAACAACACAAATACTATACAAATGCATCCGCCCCTGGCGCCATATCAGAAAGAGTCAAGATGGTCAAAAGTTATCAAAATGTTGTTTGCCATGTCAGTCTTTTGATAACCTGTAGGGATTACCTTAAATTTATATGATGCATGGGGCATTGGATCGCAATGTCAACTTGGTTGAATATCTCGAATTTTAATGAAGTTATTTGGTTTCCCTTTTTTTATAATAAACTTTGATTAGGAAACTATATTCTTAATCAATTATGTGTTTAGAAATAGGAAAGTAATATTCAATCTTTTTAGGTTGATTCTACTTGTCCTATAAATATAGGGTCTTTTCTTTGTGTTTGTGTGGTTTGTTTTATCAATCCGCATTATTATACTTTTGAAAAAGTTCGAGGATTTCCAAGTGTTTTATAAAAGTTGGTTACACCGACTAAAATTGAACCAAACTTTGTTAAACATCAGGAATAGAGTAGAATCTCGGTGGTGTCAACTGTTTCTTTTTCCTGTAAAATGAGAAGTTATATAACAAAAGTAACTCAACAAAAGAGATTACCGGAACTGATGTTGAGTGCTGAACTATTAGTTTTGTGTCATTTCCATGGTCTTTATTCATGTGAGACTGCAAAGACACATATCAAGTTGTTTACAAAGAGCAACATCAACAAACTTGGAATAAGTTGGCGAAAATTTACCGATATAGGCTTAGAAAATTGATAGATCTGATCAACCTCCGCTTCTTTATACTCCTTATTGGTGAACTCTGTAAGAAATGTAACACATTTGTTAACTGATATAGCATTATTCATATTTTTTGATTAGTTTAACACATCTATAATTTGTATAAGCAAACCTCCTGATCGTAACAAAGCTGTAGCAACACCAGAAACAAAGCTCACGACTTTTGGTTCAATGCGAAAAAACTGGAAGTCACCAAAGTCAACCTTCATCATACCCAAATCAAAGCATGAAAAAAATAGGTCAAAAGTGTACACAGATCAAAGCGTGAAGTATCAGTTATGACCAAAACGTACCCAAAATGCATCGGGATGTTTTGCCAAATATGATGTACGAACATCATCTATTTCCGTTTCATGAACCTGTATTATTGTAAAATATATATGAATGTTAACAATATAAAAAATAGGATAATGAAGTTTGAAAATTGAAGACAGTGATGGCTTACAGCAATTGCGTCACCATGAAGAGTTATACTTATATCTGTTCTATCCTCTGGATCTTTAGCTACAAGCAATGAGCACTTCGGATTAGCCACGAGGTCCTGCAGAAAGGCAAATGTTCTATGAATAATGATCCTGCAACTAACTTTTGGACTAGCTTAAACATGTATTAGTACTATTTCCTAAACTATTTAAAGTTTGAAGCTTGATATATACAGTAGTTGCTAAGGGGGTGTTTGGATATGCGTATTGAAGATAATATGTAACTCTGAATAAACAAAATTGTATACTCATTTGTTTAAGTGTTTGACCAATTTTTGTTACTTAAATAACTAATACCTAAATTGACTAGAACATGTTACACAATAGTGTTTAGATGCGTTTTTTGTTGTTAAAATTTGTGATAGCAGATAGATAGGCAGTTGTTTAAGTGTGTGGCAAATTTTCTTATAATATAGATAACTAACTAATACTCATACATGATATGAATCAAAAAGGGATAATTAGTTAGTTTTCTACCATTTGATAATCAATTTGATTAATGATTATATAAAACTGATTATTCAACCCTCAAATAACTAGAGTAACAGAAGCACAAACTGTTTATCTAAACATAAACAACTTGTTCAGTTTCAAAACGCAAATTCATACCACCCCCCTAAATCAACAGATGTAGATACTTAACAGTAAGAAAGTCAATGACTCTTATTTACAAACCTTTGTATGAATTGCCAAATTACTGAGTGCTAATATTGGAGATCCATTGGCATCACAAGAAAAGTCAACAATTGATCCAGATGGATAACCCTCATGCTTCTGCACAATATGTAAAGTAGCATCAATAACTCGCCATTTATAAAGAGAAAACAAACTTCAATAAGACAGCCTTCATTGATGCACGGTTGCTACATCACTTATTGGCAGAAAGGCCATCATCTATTCATCATATTTATGGTCATTTAGAAGGCATAGTTTGAGCGTTGCAGTCAATCAGGTAGTTCTTTAAATACGTAATTGCACCATGTTCGTATCATAAAGGTAAAACTTTTTTGCTGGTAGTAGAACTAACTATATAGTAAGATTACTTCCTATTTCCTCCAATGTACATAAATTATATCGACTAGGGGGTGCTTGGACATGTCTGGAAGTTGATTAATGTAACTTCACTATTTGGGTAGAGCTTATGATGACATTTATACTCTGAGTATCTATGCAAAAATAATCATGTATCAAAACATAGGTAAAACACTGGGGGTAAGAGAACTGACTATTTAGATAGATATGAAATTATGTGCCTATCACTATCTTTTATCAACTCATTATCAGTTTCAAAACGATCATCCAAACACCTGGTTAATGCACGCAAAACATTCAAGCATAACGATGGAATCTATAATTGTTTCAACCGGTTGATTATCATTTTCTAATCCTTAATTGATCATCACCCTAGTGAAATCAGTCCACCATACTTTCTAACTTGATTCAACCAAATAATTAATTGCTTATATGAGCTTCTAGATTTGTAGGATAACAACCTCGTCCGAATCAATAATGTTATGCATTAGAAATGAAAACCATAGGAATTTGCAAACAAAAAACTATATTTTACAAATGACATGATCCAAAAAATGTGCTAGGAATTATAGAACAAAAGAACCTTGGAGCAAGTAGAAAGCATGCCACGAATGGTATGAACAAGGATCGTCTTCACTTCCTCAATGGGAGGCAGTCTGGCAGCCTTTTCCTACAACAAACAAAACCTTTATAATACACAGCAAACATATCTTATTTGTCATTAGGTGTGTAACATTGTGTTTTGAACGTTAATATATTGTTATTGCGTTTTCAAGTCACAATATAGCATTTGAGTGTAATGAAACTGATTCCGGTTTTGTAACTACTTAAGGGTGAGTTGGTTAATTCCATCGTAGCTCCAACGAAATCATTCCTATTGAAAGTGTTTGTCTTTCCTTTAGTACTGCTCTGAAAGTGTTTGTCTTTCCTTTGCCCTAGTACTGCTCTGACAGTTTTTATGGTATTTTGCTTTGTATTTTAATACTTTCACACATCACTTAATTTTTAGTTTTCTTTCTATAATTTTGTTTTTATTATAAAACAAATAAAAACGGAATAGAAATTATAAAGTTTGATAAGTCAAAAGTATTAAAATACAAAGCAAAATACCATAAAAACTGTCTTTGTTATGTTAATAAAATGAGTAAAACTGCCGAAAAAAAAATGCAAAACAAAAACCATAAAGTCAAAATAGTAGAAGACAAAATATGTACACAAAAAAAAAAATTAAAAACTGTCTTGTCGTGTAGATAAAGCTAACAATAGGGGGTGAGACGGGTAGGTGGTGTACAAACCCTATCACCCTTATGGGTCCCCACCGTGAGAGGGTCACGAAACACCTATGGATTTTTGCGCTATACTGCTAATTTTTGTATAAGAAAAACTATATTTTTCTAATAGAAAAACTATATTTTTCTAATATGCACTAAATGCACCAGGTGATTTTTTTTTTAAGAACAACAACTAACTATCTCACATTATATAAACCACAAATCTATTTGACAATGTCCTAATCATGACTTGTTAATATTCGTTCTAGTTCCGTCAAATAATAAACTACAAACAAACACACACATAGTAAAACTAGTTCATATTAGAAAAGTACCTGATGATCTTTGATCAGCTCTAGGACTTCATCAGTAGCATCAGTCTAATAATTATCCAAAGTTTCAGTACTAAAATAATATGATCATAATAATTATATAAAAAAAAGAATATAAAATGGGTGACCTGAGAAGGGGTTTGTTTGGATGAAGCCATGGTGATTGTGGAGGAGGGGCAATAGGTGAAATGGAAAGTGGTTGAGTGAAGCAACGATTATTATAAACTTTGTCATCTTTTTTAATTACTAGTTAAATATTGATTTATCTAAACTTATTAATGTTAATTTAAATATTTAACACGTCAAGTTGTTGGAAGCAATCCAAAGTCGTAAATATGGAGCTGCTATCAGGAACTTTTTAATTTTATATTGATGTTATAAGAACAAAATTCACAAGTGTGTAACATGTAGTAGAACGAAAACAAGTACACATATGGTAACTTAACATGAAAAACGTTGCTATTGTATAGCGAGTTTTCGTTTTATGATTTTTTACCTTTGCTTTTCTTTTGGGAGGTAAAAGAAAAAACACGTTATAGTTAGTTTACGATAAACAACATACTTGTAAAATACTCATTTATAGTTTTAGTTGGGAAAATAATTAAACACAAATTTTATACCAAAGAGTACTTTTCAATCTATCAATTCTTGTTCTACTCTTTTATCAAACCTATACCCATTTGTCATTCTATGATTTTAAACCAAACGGCACCTTAGTTCTTTATGAATATCCATGATGTATCTTGATTTTTGAATTGAGAAGGCAATGGACAAAGGTTCAAATGCTTATGAAGAATAATATGGCATTAGGGCTGTAAACGAACCGGACGAACACAAACGAAGCGTTGTTCATGTTCGTTCATTTAATTTTAACCGGAAAAATAAACGAACACGAACACTTAAACGGACGAATTTTCTTATTCATGTTCGTTTATTAAGAAAATGAGTTGTTCGTGTTCGTTTATGTTCGTTTATTAAGAAACTAAACGAAACGATCGAACATAAATAAACGAAGGAAAAAACATTAAATTTATTAAATTATGCATAATATTTTGTTTTATAAGTGTTATTTTGTTTATACATACCCGTTTTAAAATATACAATGAAAAGATAACATATACGAACATAAACAAAACAAATGAACATAAACCAACGTTAGTGAACGCATAATCGGACGTTCACGAACATAAACGAACGGACAAGACTTTTGTTCATGTTCGTTCATTTAACTAAACGAACGTAAAATAATGTCCATGTTCGTTCATTTAATAAATAAACGAACTTTTTACCAGACGGTTCATGAAATGTTCACTGAACGTTCAGTTCGTTTACAACCCTACATGGCATGATAAGCATTCTGAAGTATATCATCTTACATATCTTATTTATTTTTCCTTTCCTGGTGACAACTTTTTACCAACACAGTTGATATTTAGGATTCAATGGTAAATCAATACACCAAGTATGACAATTAACCAACAACCAAAGCACCTACAAACCGTAAGCAATTTACATATCAGCATCAATAATTTGCAATTTTGATAACAGAAAAATAAGGAAAACCATTCAAACACATATTTGATCCGAGCAAGCCACACATGAAGCGAACAGCAACTACCATTCAAGTTTAACATTTGAACCAAAGGGTTGATCTAGTTCGAAAGAATTTGGACTTGATTGCAACAAGCATCACATAATACGAATTCCAAACCGGATGCTATCAACTCCTTAGAAGCCACACCAACCACAGAAACAAGTTTGCACCAACATGCAGGAGTTTGCAGACCCTATAGATAAGTCTGCAAATGGAAAAAGCAGGGGACGCTGGAGGTTCGAATACAGATTAGAAATTCCCCCTAGTGGTTGGGCCATCTAGATGCATTATTACCATGCTAATATGTTTTAGGACTAAAAACAGTTGCACCGGTTCAGTCACTCTGAATCATAGCAGCTCACTCTTCTATAAACCAATTATAAAGGTGGATACTTCAACTTAAAAAGCTACAAGTCTACAACTATGCAGTTTTCATATACATTCGTATGATCTCAAATTCCCATTACAACCCAGATTCTACAACTTCTATTTTCCTATAAAAGGTCTTAAACTCGCAACCACTTATTCAAGAAAGCAAATTATTACTACATGCTAAGCAAAATACCACTATGATAATAGACTGGTACCTAACAGGCGCTTCGACTATAAGTTTCCCAAACAGGGTGAGTAGATATATACTACTTTACACAACAAAATCAGCACAATTTTTAAAATGTAAACCGCAATTGAAGAAATAACCAGTTTCAACTAAACCCCTCAGCGTAGTGTGACTAACCAGATACCAAAACTTGATAATAGACTGGTACCTAACAGGCGCTCCGACTATAAGTTTCCCAAACAGGGTGAGTAGATATATACTACTTTACACAACAAAATCAGCACAATTTTTAAAATGTAAACCGCAATTGAAGAAATAACCAGTTTCAACTAAACCCCTCAGCGTAGTGTGACTAACCAGATACCAAAACTTGTAAGGAACTTCAACAGTAAGCCATAAGCCAGTGCCAATACTATCAAAGCTCTTTACAAACGGTTCAATGAATACGCATACACAACCACTAAAGCTTCACATATTACAATGTCTTGAGATCACTAATGCAAACAACCAAGTATACAACAGCACAACCATTGTATTAGTGTACAGCATAAAATGTTCGATCACTCTGACTCGATGCTAGAAGATAAAGAAAACAGGAAACTCTCTTCGTTTCGGCTTATATAGCCGGCTTATGGCTTATTTGGTGTTGGGCCTATGTTTCATAACCTCACTTTTTATGGCTTATTTTGAAACTTTTCGGCTTATAAAAGTTTATTGTGTCATAATGAAGTTAGAAAAGTTTGAAAAGAAGCCACAAAAAGTGAGGTTATGAAACATAAGCCCAAAACCAAATAAGCCATAAGCCGAAACAAACACCAGTAAATCAATATAAATTCTGAACTTTAACAGAAAAAACTGCTCATTACAGCATACAGCAAGAAGAAGCGAATTTCATATCAATTGCGCGTTAATAATTAATTAAGTAACAATAAACAACAACAACAACAACAACAACAACCAGGATGTAAACCCAATTACAAATAAGCTCTTATAACTTATATAAATACGCGAGTATATTAAATTCCATATAATCAATCAATCAATCCGAATGCGAGTCATCCTCATCAGACGAAGACGAAACCGAAGAAGAAGCCGAAGAAGAAGACGAATAAAAGCCAGTATTAACAGGAAAACAGAAAAAAGTCCACAAACAAAGAGCAAATCTACGAAACTGTTGAAACGGGAAACAAAACAAAAGATGAAGGACATGTTCACTGGATAACCGTTCTGGATTACATGCTATGTATTGACATATGTCTGCTGAGATGTTGGCTACTGCTACTACTAATGGGCTGTTCATCACCATGGTTTAGATTTAGTTTTGGTTGGATTGGAATTGGATTTGGGGTTGTTAGGGTTTGAATGATTTTGTGGAAATTGGGGGAAATGATGTGACGTCAGTCAGGGTGTGGGGGTGGGTGAGTTTGTTTCGGGACGTGAATGCTAGTGGACGTACATGTCGAAGGCGTGACTATGTTGGTTGGTTAACCGTTTTAGATATAATCATACGGTCTTGCAAGATACTCCCTCCGGCTTATTTTTATTATTCATTTTTTTTTTTGCATGTTCTAATTTAATTGTCTACTATTAAAAATAGATAGGGAAGTTTGATCAAGTTTACTATATTATCTTTGTTTGAAATTATTATTAAAAACTTTAAAGAATACTTTAATTAAATAGCTAAGGGTAAAACTGTCTTTCTGTCAAAAAGTAAGAAAGAGAAAGCAGTAATAAATGTATTTTTCTTAAACTGTGTATTCTTTGTCAGGGGACAATAATTTTGGAACGGAGGGAGTACAACTTAAAAATGACAAATATTAATGTGAAAACCAATTTTATGAGAGCGGTCGGTAAACAAGTTGTTAAGATCTCGATTTTGATTTTATAATCTTGCGATTTTAGGATATCACGAAACAAAACCAATCTTGATTTTACGTACGATATTTGTAAGCTAAATAACTTATAGGATCTGATTCGATTGTACTTTTTCTGAACCACAAACAAAAAAAAACTAGAGAGTTATGGGGTTATGTTTTATAGGGTTACGAACAGTTGAAGAAGCATCTCAGTCGATCATTCGCCAAGTCACAAACAGACCAAATGAATTAAGGTTTGATTATAAGTCTAGATTTTCATAGACAAAGGAAAAGAACATGTATTACCTTAGTTGTGGATTAATTCCACCTTTGAAAAAACACAAAACCAATGATGACGAAAAATAACTTTATTTTACATGCAAAAAATAACTAAGCTAAGAACACACGTCTGACCTTTTAACACCAATTCACAAAAGAACACCAACTCCAATTTTCACAAAATCATTCATTCCGCACTTCAATTAAAAATGTAGTTTTCTTGCTTCTCTTCCATTTCACAATGGAAATTCTCATTGCAATCTTTCACATCCAAACTCATTATATCCAATTAAATATTTTACTACCCATCAAGTGTTTGTAAAAATGTCTCAACAAAAAAAAAACATAAAACCCACCATCATCCTCTTAACAAACTCATTTAACGTATTGTCATTATTCTACTTGCATGACACCCACCACTACTTCTTCGGACGGGGTTTGGCCATGTCCGTTTCGAGGATTTCGTTGTTGCCCGGATGGTGAAGTGGGCAATTAAGGGTTTCCTCGTTTGATGTCTCATCTCAAGAGGCTACACCTTCCGCCCGATGAACATAAATGTGTCTTACACGAGGCTATTTCTATAGATCATGGATTATATATGGCAGTCGAGGAAACTTTAAAGGTATTTAACCAATGGTTGTGTGGGAAGTGTATGGATTTACATGCTGTGAGTCGCGCTTGTCATCACTCGGATGGTCTTGTTCGTTTTTCTAAAGGGTCCGATGACATGAGCGGATACATTGTTGGCATTTCAAAGTGGTCTAATAAGGAGTCTGGGACATAAATAACCGAGGGGTTGGTTTTAGATGCTGAGTTTATGGATCGTGTTTTTAAAGTGCCTATTACTAATGTCAAGTGTATCCCTCATGGTTGTCGGCTCGCTTTTTCTCAAGCGTTAAAAATAGTTCTTTGCAAGGTGGTCGCCCAACCTGATTCTATTGATGTGTGTGTCAGGTTGTTACTTTTCCCAAGATGCATGCTGCAGGTGTATAGGCCCAAGAATAGACAAGAACGTAGGTCCGAGAATAGAAAATCATTGCAACAAAGTTCTATACTTAAGTAACTGGCTATGTAGGGGAAAGATGATGGTATTATAATGATGGTTAAAAGAATATTAGATGGTTCCGCGTTGGGGTCCTTTTGTAACATTTCCGTATTTTCAGGTCATTTATAATGCTATTTAAATTCACTATATTTTTTTTCCCTACGCATTCGCTTTTAATTTTAATCGATACGTTAATCGCGTGAACTAAAAATCAACAATTCAAGTTATCGGGCGCCTAACAATTTAAGTTTCATAAGACATCATTATATTATTATTAGGAAAGTAATAATTAACTTTGTTCATTTTATTTTTATCGGATACGTAAAGTGTATACGTTTCGCGATAAATTGCGTTTAGGCACTCCCGGAACCACAAAAACTTTCCTACGCTTCAACAAATACCCACTTTTTTACCCAATATACAAAAATTACATAAATATATCATGTATATCTTTGTTTTGCCGAAAATCATGCATCATATACAAAGATATACATGAAAAATGAGATAAGCTTGCAACTTGGTCAATTACACACCTTACTTCATTATGGCAACACCATACCTAGCTTACCTTGACCAAAGACCATACCATGACCATCCTTTGAACCATGCTTGGACTCTTTGACTAGAATTACATCTTATATACATGCAAGTAACAAGTAAAAGACTTATACACACTTTACACTTAGGAAAATCAAACCAAAAACCCTCTTTTGCTCTACAAGAGCTCACGGCTCAAAGCTTGACCCCAACCAAACCCATACAAAATTTTCTACAATCCATACACTTCTATATACACCTATTCTAAGATATACTAAGGCATTTGCAAGCATTGAATCACCATTTCCAAGTATTTCTCAAGTAAAAGGAAGTTAGGGTTTTGTTAAGAAAACAAAGGTTATTATTTGTGCAAGCTTTGGTTTTGTGGCTAAATAAGGGTTTAGCACTAGCTTATCATCATCATCATACCTCATAAGGTTTACTTGAACTCTTTATGTTCTTATAATCTTCATTTTTTTAAGCATATGTTATTTCTATTTAGTTTAATCACCATTTAGGATTTTATCATGAAAATGAGATTTAAACTTGAAATGATCATATGGATTACTTTTATATATGTTGTGATATTACATGTTAAAAATGATGATAAAATATTGTATCATGTTGTTTTGGTGAAAACATGATTATGGGATAATTAGGGTTTTTATAGTTTATTAATATGTTTCAAGTTAAAGAAATACTTAAGACAAGTTAAGGTTAATTATGGACTTATATTAAGGTTATAAGATCATTAAAATAAGGTTATATCATGATAAGAAAATATGAACACTATGGTTTTATGTAAAAAGTATAAAGTGTAAAACATAAAAACAAGGTCAAAAATGAAAAAAAAACCCCCTATGAATGTCAGGCAAACATTCTGTCCCTAAAGTGCTTAAAATTATATATGAATTATATTTTTATAAGATAATACAATTCACGACGATTCCGAAAAGGTAAGAAACTTGTTAAACGGATTAATAACGAAAAAGTTACGTTAAAAACGAGTTATACGTTAATAAACGAAGTCGTAAGTAAATTTTTATAAAAACATTTTTATAAAAATTATAAACAGCAAGTGATGATATTTTTAATAAATAATACACATTTTTAGGATTCCAAAATGATAAGAATCGTAATTTTTCAATTAATAACGAACGAGTTATGAATTTCGCGAGTTTACAACAATTAATACTTTTATAAAACTATTTTTATAAAAGTTACTATTCATGACAGAAAGTTATATTTTTGTAAACCTCATAAATATATAGAACTTTCAAATACGAGAACGTCCTCGAAAGAATCATTAAAAACGAAGCTATAACGAATAAAATACGACATTTACGGGTTTTACGACAACAAACACAAATTTTATAAAACTCATGTCTGTTATGAACAGTAAAAGTTACTGTTCATCAGGGGACAAAATTTATGAAAATGTCAAATATCGATAACCCGTCTTAATACGAAAAGATGGACATAAGAAACGCGGGAATCGGGTTTAAAACGCCTTTTTCTGAACCACAAACAAAAAAAAACTAGAGAGCTATGGGGTTATGTTTTATAGGGTTACGAACAGTTGAAGAAACATCTCAGTCGATCATTCACCAAGTCACAAACAGACCAAATGAATTAATGTTTGATTATAAGTCTAGATTTTCATAGACAAAGGAAAAGAACATGTATTATCTTAGTTGTGGATTAATTCCACCTTTGAAAAAACACAAAACCAATGATGACGAAAAATAACTTTATTTTACATGTAAAAATAACTAAGCTAAGAACACATGTCTGACCTTTTAACACCAATTCACAAAAGAACACCAACTCCAATTTTCACAAAATCATCTATTCCGCACTTCAATTAAAAATATAGTTTTCTTGCTTCTCTTCCATTTCACAATGGAAATTCTCATTGCAATCTTTCACATCCAAACTCATTATATCCAATTAAATCTTTTACTACCCACCAAGTGTTTGTAAAAATGTCTCAACAAAAAAAACAAACATAAAACCCACCACCATCCTCTTAACAAACTCATTTAACGTATTGTCATTATTCTACTTGCATGACACCTGCCGCTACTTCTTTAGACGGGGTTTAGCCATGTCCGTTTCGAGGATTTCATTGTTACCCGGATGGTGAAGTGGGCAATTAAGGGTTTCCTCGTTTGATATCTCATCTCAAGAGGCTACACCTTCCGTCCGATGAACGTAAATGTGTCTTATACGAGGCTATTTCTATGGATCATGGATTATATATGGCAGTCGAGGAAACTTTAAAGGTATTTAACCAATGGTTGTGTGGGGAGTGTATGGATTTACATGCTATGAGTCGCGCTTGTCATCACCCGGATGGTCTTGTTCGTTTTTCTAAAGGGTCCGATGACATGAGCGGATACATTGTTGGCATTTCAAAGTCGTCTAATAAGGAGTCCAGGACAGAAATAACCGAGGGGTTGGTTTTAAATGCTGAGCTTATGGATCGTGTTTTTAAAATGCCTATTACTAATGTCAAGTGTATCCCTCATGGTTGTCGGCTCGTTTTTTCTCAAGCGTTAAAAATAGTTCTTTGCAAAGTGGTCACCCAACCTGATTTTATTGATGCGTGTGTTAGGTTGTTACTTTTCCCAAGATGCATGCTGCAGGTGTATAGGCCCAAGAATAGACAATAACGTAGGTCCGAGAATAGAAAATCATTGCAACAAAGTTCTATATTTAAGTAACTGGCTATGAGGGGAAAGATGATGGTATTACAATGATGGTTAAAAGTATATTAGACGGTTCCGCGTTGGGGTCCTTTGGCCAAGATGGAGGTGATTTTCTAGAGGAGGGAGCAACGGGCAACACCAACATCAAGCAGTGTCTTCGCAAGGTTGCGGATGGACACTTTACAGCCACAGTAAAAGTGTTATCCTCCTTCGGTGTTGCTCTATACTGTGATGATACTATTAAAGCCTTGAAGGCTAAGCATCCTTACAAGCCACCCCCATTCATGCCTAGCATCACATTTTCTGAGCCTCCCCTTATAGCAGAGATTGATAGTGTCTTTAGTTGCATTAAATCATTTCCTAAAAGTACTTCATGCGGGAGAGATGGTTTGAGGGCACAACATATCTTGGATGCATTATGTGGAGAGGGGTATGCTACTGCCACAGATCTCTTAAAGGTCATCACATCAGTCGTTAATTTGTGGTTAGCAGGGAGGTGTCCGCCTATCTTGGCAGAGTTTGTTGCATTTGCTCCTCTCACGCCTCTCCTTAAACCAGATAGCGGGATTCGACCCATTGCAGTAGGCACTATATGGAGACGTTTGGTTTCCAAGGTTGCTATGAAAGGTGTGGGTAAAGAAATGTCAAAGTACCTTAGTGATTTTCAATTTGGGGTCGGAGTGTCGGGTGGCGCTGAGGCTATTTTACATAGCGTCAATCGGGTGTTGAGTGAATATCACAATGATGGGTCTCTTGCAATGCTTACTGTGGATTTCTCGAATGCATTTAACCTTGTGGATAGATCGGCATTACTCCACGAGGTTAGGGTGAAGTGTCCCTCTATTTCTTTGTGGGTGGATTTTTTATATGGGCAGGCATCGAGATTGTATATAGGAGACACACATATCTGGTCTGCCACTGGGGTGCAGCAAGGTGACCCATTGGGACCTCTTCTTTTTGCTCTTATATTGCACCCGCTACTACATAAGATCAAAGACAGTTGCAAGCTTCTTCTTCATGCTTGGTATCTTGATGATGGGACCGTTATTGGAGATTCAGAAGAGGTTGCCAGGGTGTTAGACATTATAAAGGTGAGTGGTCCAGGTTTGGGTCTTGAACTTAATATTAAGAAAACAGAGATATTTTGGCCCTCGTGTAATGGTATGAAGCTTCGTGAGGGTTTATTTCCTGTCGATATTCGGAGGCCGTCATCGGGTGTGAAGCTTCTTGGGGGAGCTGTTAGTAGAGACGCATATTTTATTAGTGGGTTGGCTATGAGGAGAGCCGCGAATGCTGTTGATTTGATGGGTCTTCTTCCACAGTTACATGACCCGCAGAGTGAGCTCCTTTTGCTTCGATCATGTATGGGTATTGCCAAACTCTTTTTCGGTTTAAGGACTTGTCAACCTGTACACATGGAGGAGGCGGCCTTGTTTTTTGACAAAGGTTTGCGTGGGTCAATCGAGAATATAGTGGTTTGTGGTGGACCATTCTTTGGAGACTTACAGTGGCGACTTTCTTCTTTACCTATTCGATTTGGTGGTTTGGGTTTGTACTCGGCAAAATTGGTTTCCTCCTATGCTTTTGTAGCCTCGAGGGCCCAATCTTGGGTGCTACAAGACCACATCTTACGTGACAGTGGCATATGTGGTATGGATGATGATTATGTTTCTGCTTTGGCTTGTCTTCGTGATACGATTCCAAGCTTTGATTTTAGCGGTTTCACTAATAAGGACACCGTCCCCTCTAAAGCCCAACAAACACTGGCGAATGTCCTTTTTAGCGAAATGGTCAAGGATATGGAAGTTCACTTTGACATGACTATGAGACAAAAAACAGTTTTTGAGTGTCTACGGGCACCACATGCTCAAGATTTTCTACTAGCTATCCCCATAGACGGGCTTGGTTAACATATGTCACCAGTGGAATATCGCACTATCCTTAAGTATCGTCTCATGATTCCATTATTCCCGGTTGATGCGATATGCCCTGTTTGTCGCAAGGCATGTTTGGATTCCTTTGGGGAACATGCGGTTCATTGTAAAGAGCTCCCGGGATTCAAATACCGACACGATATGGTTAGGGACGTCCTTTTTGACATATGTAGGCGTGCTGGGATCTCCGCCAAGAAAGAAGCACCTGTGAACTTTTTAACTGACCCGTCGGATGGAAGATCTACACTTAGACCGGCTGACGTTTTGGTTTTTGGTTGGGTTGGAGGGAAACATGCGTGCGTGGATTTGACCGGGGTTTCTCCTCTCGTAGGGTTAAGTAGTAGGGGTTTTACAGCGGGTCAGGCTGCTTTGAAAGCCGCCTCGGGCAAAGTGACAAAACACGAGAAAGCATGCATTGAAAATCAACACGTGTTTATTCCCTTTGCGTTTGATACCTTTGGTTTTCTTGCACCCGAGGCGGTAGAGCTACTCAGTCGTGTTCAACGGGTTATGCACAACAATGTTATGACACCTGTCACACCCCCAAATAGGGTCCCTTCCGATTTGGCGTCTGGGGGCGTGACGTCCATGGCTA
The DNA here is from genome assembly GCA_026074375.1 of Tanacetum coccineum. Taxonomy (NCBI): domain Eukaryota; kingdom Viridiplantae; phylum Streptophyta; class Magnoliopsida; order Asterales; family Asteraceae; genus Tanacetum; species Tanacetum coccineum. The sequence goes on along the minus strand of BQNB010109047.1, from coordinate 2,036 downwards.
TTTCGAGTACAAAGCATAAAGAACGACCACTAAGGGTACGTTTAAAAAATAAACACCATTGCATAAATTTAAAATATTAATAAGTTTACATCAATCAAATTTTTAAAGATTCGTGTTATTAAAGAAAATCAAGTATTAGATAATGCCTTAGATCCTGTAGAATGGTTTTTTAACTTGGTTTTATTTATGGTGTGCATATTCACATATCCAACCGCATCGCGCCTAGACTAACGGGCAATAAATAAGAAAATAACGGTAGTGATGGATAGTGGGCCCTGACTAACAGTTTGATTGTCTCCTCCATCCTGATGCTGGGGAGCCCATTCAACTGGCTAATGCTGAGGACTCGTTGTCGACTCGATCATCCAACTGGTGGCCTTCGCCTATCGAGGAATAGAATTAAATGAACCAACGAGTTTATTCATGCTACACGTTTTAGATCAAACCTCCATTTTATATGCACGCACAGGCGTCGTACTCGTTACGCTTTGCTGTACGTAATCTGCCTCTACGGACATTCTTGCATCTTCTCCTACATGAGCCGATCAATTCGATTAGGCTCTAATGCAGTGTGATCTACCAAACAACACCTTTGATTTTTTCTACCGTCCAAGGTGATACTTTAATCATCTAATGACAGTTATGTGCAAGCACATTTGAAAACATACATTACTCATATCAAGAAAAGTTATAAATTTAATAACTGCGGTTTAACTTATTTCATAAATAACAAATTCAATGAAGGTCTAGCCGAGCGGATTCAATATGAAGTTCTGTATGGACGAGTCTACTGAACGAAGGTTCATTTGAGTTGTGACAGGTGTTGGTGATATGGATCCTTACGAGTGGTATCATTGAATTAGGTATCATCTAAGTTGAGCTTTTACTCTTTTATCATCATCATCATCATCATTTATTAAATTTGTACACCTGTCCATTTAACAAATTTGTACACCTTCTAATTAGGTATCATTTAAGTTGTCTTGCTCTATAGCTTTTACTCTTTTATCATCATCATCATATATCAGGCTTACACTTTTTGATGATTCATGCTTTTATCCGTAACTTACCATACATACTAATAATAACAATGAAAAATCAGAAAGTTTTGAAAGTTAGATGCGCATATCTTTAATTTTTACCAATCACGTCAACCATGAGGTGTGTGCATTGTTATTGTTCGGTTGCATCAATCACAATAGTGTCGCCAGTACATCTCTCTTTATATGAATGTCGTAAAGGATTAGTGTAAAAATTTGTGGGTGAAATCTCTACCAGGTTAGTCTCATAAGTTTGAGGGGTGTTTAGCTGTTAACCAATTGGAATGGGAATTCAGTGGTAGGAATCCGTCACTGTCCTAGCCACTAATACCAAAACAGGATCACGAATAGCCCGTCTTACATATATGCACATGGATTCTTTAGTCAACTGCTCATTGATGTGCTTTTTATGCAACAGTGTCGATGCAACGGCCTTAAAAACTGCAGCTCTTGCCCTCTCTGCCGCCAAAGAAGTTGGGATGTGACTGATGTGAAGAAAAGTTGCGGTAAATTAACTATTGTTTCAGATGATAGCTTACATGTTCTTAGATATGTAATAACTTTCTAATCTTTGATTTTGCAAATTCAGCGCAAAACTTTCTTGATCTTAAAAGTTCGGTTGGAAGGTTGGAGCTGTCAGGTAAACTCGATGAGAGAACAGATCCAGCATTGCAGCTACAAAGAGAGCTTCAGTCGCGCGAGGTATATAGTAAACGATTTTCTTCCTTTCTGCTAAAAAAACTGTTCTTCAACGTGAGCAAACACTTAACCAAAATGAGTCAAAAGGGAGTGACGTTCATCACCAAAGAGCGAGTTTTTCATTTTTGTTTTATGTGTTTCGATTTACATTTGGCATGCATTGATCTTGGGGTGTTGTCTATTAGGTAAGGTGAAGCGGGTTCAAGCCAGGAAACACTGCACAAAGGCAGAAGCTGCAATGCCATTCACGAGTGAAAAAATGAGTAATTCGTGATGCATTACATCAGGTAATTTTTT
>BQNB010109046.1:0-22835 GCA_026074375.1 Tanacetum coccineum | reverse complement strand
CATCTTGTATCCAGCCATATTCTTCAAATAAATCATCATATTCTTCCTTTCTTGAGCTACTAATACTGGTTTCTTCTTGAGAGTTAGATACCTTTTTATAGTATCTGACTATCTTTCTTGAACTTGTTCAGCAACCGTATTCCAGTAAATATCATCAGTTTCTTCCCTTTCATCCAACTATTTTTGTAACTCTAGAGCTTTTTCAAAATCAATCCTTTCTTGTTCTTCTCTTGCCATTTCTTTATCATTTAGCTTCTAAGCTACCTTTTTATCAGTACTAATTTGTTCTTTACCTTGAACTTCCTTAGTAGTACTAAAAAGACCTCCAGCAGTACTATCTCTTGAATTATCAGTACTTCTTCTAGTGTAAGTCTTTACTTTTTCTCTGGATGCAATTGTGGAGATCGTTATAGACTCATCTAGGATATGTTTTACAGATAATATAAATATGCAGCGGAATATAAAGAATAGTATATTATCAAACAAGGTTTTTATTCCATACGTTTCAACCTTGCCCTAATTCTATACCTTGGAGCTACTAACTAACTAACTATTAATCTAACTACTAACTAAACGTGTACACATACACGTTTTTCTAGACTCTTATTGGGAGAGTTCTATGTTTCAAGATGCATCGACAAGGATCTTAGCTGCACTGAGAACACTTAATTGAGCTTCAAAACTCTCTTGGCATTGTTCTTCACCTTGTGTAACTTTTGTAGGAGTAAACTGCTGCAATGTGAATCCTTTACCTAAGTTAATTTCCTCTATTATACTCCTCCTTTGAAAATCATCATCAGTCTGATTCAAATCAATCTCAACTTCTTCATATTCTGTCTTTGTCATCCTCCCCTGTTTGGAAGTATCCTCTAAAACTAGATCCTCCACATCATCAAAAATACCATCCTTGCCTTTCTCCTTTCTGTGGTAGATTTTAGCTTGGCTTCCAAATGTTTGACCTTCTTCACCAACTTTATAAGAGCCTTACCATAAATCTTCTTAGTCTGTTTGAGATAGTCCTCCAAGCTGGTGACTTTGTTAGATAATTTGGTACATAATTCTATCAATTCATTAAGTTTCTTGCTGCCCTCATCACTTCCAAGTGTGTGACCTCCTGAGAGAGGTGAATCATGGGGCATGGGAGATGGTGTCTGAGTTGGATGTGATGTGGTGAAGGAATCAGTGATAGGTACTTGAGAAGGTTGTTCTTGTGATGACATTGGTTGAGATGTTGTGGGTTATGAGGTAGATGGAGAAGCAATGGGTGTGTGTTGAGACTCAACAGTGAGTGTTGGTCCTTTACCCTGACCAGGTTGGTCATGAATTAGCATAGTATCAAATAAAGGTATGTGTACCCCTAAAAAACCTCTTTTCATGTTGCTAAAAAGTTTTTGTGTTAAAGAAGGAGCAACATATGTTCTGTTATGTTGATTAGAAGCCTTTTCTTTTTATTCAAAATGATTTGTATAAATCGTGGATACATCAAAATTTTTGTTTTACTATCTACATTTTTCACCATACCATCAAAAATTAGTTTTGAAAACTTAAAAGTCCTGTTTGTAGCTAAACAAATGATTGCAGTTGCAATATTACTAGAAAATTGTTCCCATGAAGTTTTCTTAGGACTTAAACAATGTAATATGGTATAGATCAAAAATCTCCATTGGGGTGAAAATTTACCTTTTTGAAAAGTAAGTTTGTCATCATTTGAAACATACCCCCATTAGAGTGAGCTGAATCAAAGATTTTAGTAATTAGTGCAAAGAACTAAAATACCTTTCTGCATTTGCCTAATTGGAGATGTCCCATCCTATAAATGCTATCAGTAATAGTCAATTTGTTTGTCCCATCAACTATGACAGTTAGCTGTTGTTCTCCATCATTGACTGTATCGACAGTAACAGTCTGCCAAAACTGTTCAATTAGAGAAACATAGATAGTAGGATTTGCAGTTAAAGCATACCTGATATGGCTACCAGCAAGAAAGTCTACTATCTGATGAAATTCCTCACTTCTAGTTGGCTTTTAAAGAAAAGCCACCATGTTATGCTTGTCGTAGAAGTCCATATTAGCCATGTGTATATAAGTTATGAACAAAATACTGATGTGAGTGCTGGGTTAAGATCGATTTAGAATGAATTAGTGTTTGGTAAAAGCAATTGAGATTTTATAGAGAGTATATAAGGTTTTGAAAGCGGATAAGCGAATAAATTGTATCTTTAGCTTTAAAAGAAATCGTGTAAATATGGTAAAGATAACAATTATCAAAATTAAGAACCTTATATACTTAGTCAGTTGCGTAAAAACCTCAACGGTAATATTTAAAGAGCTGAAAATCTGTTATTGACCAAACAGTGTAAACGGTAACCCAGCAGTACTAATACTAGCCTAGCAGTATTAACTTTTGTCTAGCAGTACTAATATTTTTGCCCATCAGTATTAAGAATTTGCCTAGCAGTATTAACTTTTTCTCCAATAAATCATGCAACACCATGGCCTCCCTATTCAACACTAAACACATTAGAAACAACTAGATAGACATGTGAGAATTCATGAGGATCCATATTTATGCATAACCCATGAATAGAAGTCAAAAACTGTTAACCAAACCAAAATACTACATTTGACCCATTTCTTCCTAAATTTAACCTCAAGTCATCCCACCATCTTAGTTGAAAGTATAGTTTTTGGCAAACTATCAGCCATCAACAGATTTGATTATTCTTTACCAGTTGCCGTTTGCCCTGGAATAGCCAATTCTTTCTTGTCTATTAGACATGGTGAATTGATGACCATTTGTTGTGTGGTGTACAACCAACACTGAAAGGACATTCATGCTATCATCAATATCCTCCCCTCAACTCTAACCATACAGCATTTTCACCAAATCAGCATATCCATTATTAATCAAATAACCTTTAAGCTCTAAACTTGCAAAATGTTAAGCACAAAGAAACACAATCCAAAACATCTTGCATACTGCTCATAAGAGAATTAGTTTCTCTTGGGGATCCAAGTCATTACTGACTTGAGTCTGCCTGTTGGATCAACATAGTCAAATTGCTTACAACTGTATGATCCACTATTTTTGGAGATATGATCTAGTACCTTTATTTTAGGTCTCCAAACCCAGCATGCTGAGAACTTAACAACATTAATACCTTGTTCCCCAACAGAACTTGTCACTCTGTTTCCCTTAGCAGTATTAACAGAATTTATCTTAGCAGTATTAACTTTGTCATTCAAATTTTTGTTTTTATGTGATGTTTGTTGGTAAAAAGGTCTCCTAGATAGTGAATGTGACTTCTGAAAAGCATTTGGTCTAGTTTTTGCAGCATTCACAAAGGATTTAGGTGCAGCAGTATTAATAGGCATGGCAGCACTAACTGGTACTATGCCAGACTTGGTTAAAACTGTTGTTGGAATAAAATTCCTTCTAGAATTAGAGAAATTTTGATGATTAACCCTCATAGCATTATTCCAAACTGGTCTAACTTTCTTTTGACTAGTTCCCTTTTTCACATTGTTCAACACGGGTTTTTGTACCTTATTTTTATCATGTAAATCACAGTCTTTAATTAGATGGTTAAAACTCCCACACACAAAACAAGCTTTCTTTGTAATCTGAAACCCAACTCCTAATTTCTGAGTTTTTATTTCATTCCATTTTGTTCTGTTATTCCTAAGATTTTGACTAACTTTCTTAGGTTGATTAGCTTGCTCAGGTTTATGTTGAACATTATCAGATTTTAATACCATTACTTCAAAATCATCCTCATCACAATCAGAAACCTAATCTTCAATTATTGGGGCATCAGTAGTTTTCTTAATCTCATTTGAGGAATTTTCACAGACACCCTTATTTGCCTTAAATCCATAGCCTTTAAATTCAGGCTGTTGAAACTCCTTAAGACCAGAGTTGGACAAATAAATAGTTGGGGGTGCAAATAAGCCTGTATGGTGAGTGAACAGCATTATACCCTACACCTTTTCTATTGTTATCAGAAATTTGACTTCCTATCAATTTATCTAGGCTCTTAGAGGCATTTTCAAAATTGTCAATTTTAATTTGATTGCTCTCTTTTTCTTTCTTAAGTTTTTCTATCTGAATATTAAGAGCATTGATTTTTGAGTCTTTAAATGAGGCATCTCTTTTTAAAACAGCAATTTGGTCACAAAACATAACCTCATTATTTTTGTAGAAGACAAGTTGTTCTTCTACAGAAGCTAAACCTCTTTTATAGGTAGCTAGATTAAACTCAGATTTATTAAATTCTACTCTTAAATTATCAAGCTGAGTTTTAAGAGTTTCAAAGGATTTAAGACCAAGTGTTTAGAACAAGTTTGTTATATGTACCTCTAAATCTGAGAAAGGAGCCAAAGAGCCAAGTTGGTAGGACTTCTCATCTGTCCATTAGCTCTAATCAAAACCCGCTCCTTCAATACCACCATTGCCTTAGTTTTTCCACATTCACAGTCCTTCTTAAGCTATCTTGGTTTATGTTCCTATTATCATGATTCCTAGGCATGCTTTCTTGATTCCTAGGACTTCTACATTTCCTTGCAAAATGTCCCATTTTATAAGAGTTGAAACATTCTACCTTAGACTTGTCATATCCTGCAGTATCACTTCCATTCATAGTGATCTTCTTCCCAGTTCTCTGGTAATACCTTCTTGCTCTCATACTTAGTAATGCCAATTGCCACTTCAAATTCATTTCTTCAAGATCATCTTCATGGATTTGTTCTAGGTCTTCATGAACAAGTTGAGACCCATTTGGTTGATTGGCCAGAAAAGCATAAATAGTGGCATCACTTAAGTTAGCAGTACTATCAAGAGTACTATCAGTACTAACTGAAGAGTTAGCAGTACTAACATAAACATTAGCAGTATTAACTTCATTGATACTGCTAGGAGATGAAACAAAGGCCATATTCTGAGAGCCTAAATTTGAGCTTGCTGACAGTTCTTTTAACTTTTTGTTTAACAATCTTAAAATTGTTGTAGAGATCATCAAAGCTCATTGAGTCAAGATATGGTTTGTTCCTCCAGACAACAACATGAGTGTTCCATTCAGAAGGCAGGCTTCTCAAGAACTTTAAATTAAGATCTTCTTAAGAGATGTTTTCACCCAAGATGGCCAACTGGCAAACAATTTTCTAAAGCTTGCTAAAGATAGAGTCAAGTGACTCTGTGCTTGGAGCGTTGAAATTTTCACACATATGCTTCAGAAGTGTCTTTTGAGTCTTCTTTGTGGCATCGTTGCCACCAAATCTTGTTTGTATGGCAGCAAACAAAGTCTTGGCATCCTTGTATTGATTAAAAGTCAATTGATGTTCATTTGAAAGTGCCATTAGCAACATACTTCTGGCTTTTACATCATTCTTCTTTTGGGCCTTCTCTTTAGTAGTAACAGGACCTGGTATTGTTGAAGTAGAGGTACCATCTGCATTTGTTGTTGTTCGTGCTACAGGATTGAAGGAATTTCCATTTTCTATGCTATCTCATAGAGCATAGTCTTGAATTTAAAAGTATTGCTCTATTCGGAGTCTCCACATCTCATAGTCACCCTGTTTTAGAAGGGGCAACTTTGCAACAACATTGTTTAACATTTTGTACTGGAAGTACTAACTATAACTAACAGTACTAACTATTACAACTAGCAGTACTAATGACTTAGTTTATTTTCTTCAATCTTCATAATCAGCACAAATCTTCAAATAGCAGTACTAAGTCCTTTCAACAGTTTAAACTTGTAAAAGCCCTTAATTCCCAACAAAAACTGAGTATTAATAGCGAGCGTCTCATGGATAGGAATTTATATGATTAGCACTATAACCCTCAGAATTCCACCCCAAAAATGTGAGGTTTTCCTTTAGATCTTTAGGAATTCGGGTATCTATTATTGATACCCAAGATAGTTTATACCTTTAGTTTTCTGGTGTTAAGGAGTGAGCAGTCACATGTGTCTATTCTATTGTTACAGATGTGTACGTGTGGTATTCGTCGCCTTTTCTGGAGCATTGAGATTAGTATTAAATTATATGATTTTTATTTACCGTATATATTACATCTAAAACTTGTTTTTGTATGCATCCCGAGATCGCATAGTAAGTACTAGGATTTTCTTGATAAGAGGCATTAGGATTAACCCATGTTTTAAACCTGTAATTGTTATGATGGTTACACCGATCATATAACTATCCCACACCCTTGCCATGCACTCATTTTTAGTGCAGGATACCCCTAGTACAACCCTCTGAGCCTATCCTTTTTCACGGTTCTCATAATTTTTTGGTGGGAATTTCCAGACAATATGAAGAACATTGTTAATCTAGCTTAAAACCAATCGTTACAACCAAAGTCGCCTTAGCCTACCTTGGTATGTACCTCACTTTTAGTAACATAGATATATGTTAACCCAATTATGGAGGAGTCGGAAGTGGCAGTAAGTGACGGGGTGGGGGAGATGCGTACTATAGGTGTGTGTGGTTTGGGGGGGGGTGGGTGTGCTTAGTGGTTACTTATTTCTACAGGGAGATAGGGGTTGGTTATGGCTCTATAGGTCAATAAATGATACACAAATCATTTTCTTAAACTATCGTCGCTGAAGATTTAATATGTACTTAGACACGCCTCATCGTGAATCCCTGGGATATCGTCCCTAAATCTGGTTTTACGAGAGTAATCATTAGTAGAGACACACCTGACGCAGAACGCAATGGTAATGCGAACACACAGTTAAGCGAACTACTATACGCGTGTCCTATACCAACATAAATTAAAAGGAGGGGTTGAGAAATGCACCATCGACATTTTTTAGCTATGATCTACATGTTATTTTGATCCACCCAAATTGGTCCTAGTTACGAGTTTAAATAACGAGCATGTAAAAACTCAAGTTGTAGGGGTAACGTTAAAAAACCCCATGTTCTATGATGTATTAGTTTATTCAAAAAAAGAGAAAAAAACAAAAGAAAAAGAACGAGATTGATGTAGAGTTGTGTAGAGTTTGTATATCTTCGTCCGAGTTTTGGCTTAGCAACCAAACCAAAGTGTATTCGGGTAAATAATTAGCTAACCCTTCCACTCAAAATTCACCCAAAGCCACCCAAATGTATCCCATCCGTATCTGTTTCCATTATATGTTATCTTACATCTACACCCCACAACCTTTTAAAAGACCTCTTAGATAGTAATGAATAATGCTTGCGCCTAAGCGGTGAAGGTTTGATCCTTTACCAAGCCTATGGTAATTTATATGCTATGACAGGTAATGAGTGTTGATTTTCTATTTTCCCTTAGGTTATAATTTATTATACAACCGAGTGAAAGAAAGAATCCTAAACACTTATGTGAGATGCTAGTATATTCTTTCCTTGCTTTTAATTACAAGGTCTAGAAGGTTGTGTTGCAAAATACTTTTAAAGAGTAGGTAAAATGACCCCATATTGCTATTGTCTAGGTAGAAAAGCCCATTTGCTTGAGGATAAGCAAATCCCAAGTGTAGGAGTATTTGATGAGATGTCATTTTATACACTTTTTTGGGGTCGTTTAACCCCCTAAATTGTGCATTTATGCCTAAAATAGGTACTTAATCATTCATTTTTAGGTATTTAGCATTTGGAAGGCATTTGGAGAAATATACATTACTTGGGCTCATTTAGAGAAGAAACGGACAAGACTACGGACCTATACCAACATATCTCAAGATTATGTTCTCAGCGGCTGGAGACGGCATCACAAATTACACGTGACGCCGTCACGACTCATCTCAAGACGGCATCACAAGATCTCAAGACGGCGTCAGAATGCACGACCCAGCCCATTATCTAGAATATTCTATTTATGACGGCATCACGATTAAAACGCGACACCCTAGTTCATTTAGCAGCTGCTAGGGACGATTAAAATGCGACGCCCTATATATAGAAATCTGTTTTTAGGGTTTTAAGTGTGTAACTTTAGAGTAAAAGAAAGGGACGAACCCTAGTTCATTTAGCAGCTGTTAGGGACGATTTTAGGGCCTCAAAACCTTATTTTAATCTCTTCATTTCATGTTTTAATCAAGTAAGACTATCTTAATCATTCAATATGTCTTGTTGTATGATTTTTATCTGTTCTTGCTTTATCTTTAACATGATTGGCTAAACCTTCTATTGTGTTTATTTATGATTGTATGAAACTTAGGATGTAGATCTTAGTGGTGTTGCTTCTTGTGATGAATATGCATGTTAGGTCTTAGAAAACCAGCTTTTGTCTGTATCACTGTTGATATATCTAGGAAAACATGATTGTCTAGAATGGATACCATCGGGTAACAGTCTTCATACTACCTTGCCCCTTATATGGTTGATCCACTCTTAATATATTTCAAATGCATTTAATATACTCTTAGGGGCCTTGTAATAGTCTTCATACTACCTTACTTGTGCGTTGCCTTAACGGAATATTAAATAGACTGGATTTCGTATAATTCCGATCATGACTTAGAAATAATTAACCATATATCATTACAAGTTGAGCAAAGCAACAACACTAAGAGAAGAAATCTAGGGAGTAATACATGATTAAATAAACACAATCTTTTATTATATTGTTATCACCAGTAGTTTAGTTATCATTTAGTTTAAAAGCTAAAACCAAACCAATCTCTCAAACATATGATTTACCTGCTTTCCTATAAATACAAAAATACAAAAATAATCTTCTCTTAACCCTTAGAATTCTGTTAGACCTTGATCAAGCCTTCCCAACCTATTTCCCCGAAGTAATGGATAACAACCCCCCAAGGTCTGCTCTACTACTACTACAACGATTAAGGATGCTTCTACCTATGGAGTTTGTATAACTTGGTGTGAAGTCCTTAACGACGACCTCATCAATAGCTTGGAGGTTGTACTAGGGACCAGCAATAAAGTGAGTGTGTAGAAGTTGGGACAGATATATAGTCTATGTAACAATATTAACATTTGTACCAATTTAAAACATGGTTAATCTTGGTCCTTTTAACTAGCAAAATCCTAAACTTACTATGCGTCTCGGGATCAAAACACAAAAACAAGTTTTAGAATTAATATACAACCGGTACACTCAATATAATTATAATACCGATACCAATGCTCCAGAAAAACGACAAAAGACCATACTACACATCCGATCGACTGAAATAACACATATGACTGCATTCGACACCTTAACTCGAGAAAGCTAAGCGAGTGAGAGCGCGCGCGAAGCTATTGGTATAACTAATGGATACCCTAATTCCTAAAGATCAAAGGCGAACCTCATATATTTTGGGGAGAATATTGTGAGGTTTTTTGCTAGCATAACACCATTTACCCCCTATTTTCCCCCCATGAGCCTATTAATACTCGGTTTTCATCGTATGGTATCTAAAAAAATTTAAATTTGGGTTCAAAAATACCTTTTTATCTATGTTTCGATATATTACTCATGAAGGTGATAGTAAAGAACAAAGCAAATTGCGAAATGAAAGAATAGAGTTCTAAGGCCTTATTTCCCCCCTGACACTTAATTTAACATTGTCCTCAATGTTCTATGAGGGAAGCACCCGATAGAAAACGAATAAGAGAAAAGAAAGAAAAATACAAGAAACTATACTCCCCTGGTTGCTCATAATAAGAAGAAACATGCGATAACAGTTAAATCATCTTCGCAAGATCTGTCCGAATGAAAACATCTGTGTCGAAATATAACTGTAAGATTAAAGACAAAGACAACTACACCAAGCGTAAAATAGGCAGGATAGATATAAATACAATAAAAGTTTAAGGTTTCGACTCTATAAATCAGTAAATATAGGCAGGGAGTGAGTAATGATATAATTATAGGTTATGAAGGTTTACAAAAGAATTACAATCTTTTTTTTAAATATTTCACATTTATATTTCAAAAATACTTAAAGTTGTTTTGAATTTTCACATTCTGGAGACTAGACGCCGTCAGTTTTATCCTAGACGCCTATCACCCAGGCACTGTGAAAAATTCCCTTCGTATATGAAAAATTCCTGTACGTAATTTTATTAGTTAAAATGCTGAAGAAAATACTAAATAAAAAAAACAAAGAATTAATCGTTTCAATCATATGACGCTAACGACGTGAATTATTCTAAACAATTTATTTAAATGTTTTGAATTGTTCTGAAAAAACAGATATTTCCCCTATAACTGTGGTTGTTTGCAAAAAACATTATTTGCAGAAATAAGACGAATTAATAAACAAAGCAAAGCATGGATTACAAAATAATTCAAAACATAATAAAACAAAAAAAAGAATTAAAACCAACAATACACTCCAAATATGCGGAAAAATAAAGATTAGGGTTGCCTCCCAAAAAGCCTTTTCTTTATTTACCGAGTCTTGTAGCTATACTCGAATCACACGTCCTTCTTAATTCATGAATGCTACGCATGTCCTGAATAATCCATGTCTTTCCATTACTTTCATCCACTTGGTATTCGGGACCTAGTCAAGACAGTTCCTTGAACATAAATTTGTTCTTTTCGCACCATTCACATCTTTGAACCTGTAATTAGTCTCTTTGATTTAGCACAAGGATGGGTGGGATCTTGCTCCATGATATGTGCCCCCAATGTTTTAAACCTAGAATTGTGATACAATTTGGAATTTGTAATTATCAAGATCCTATTGAAAGCATTAATCCCTTAATCGCAATCATATCTCAGTAGTGGATTTCCAAAAGGGGTTTACCCATTACAATTTTCAGCCTTATTTATAAGAATAATGTTGGGACTTAAAGACTCAAGGATTCTAAGATTACTACTGCACAGGTACATGATGGAAACTTAAGGCTACTGTTAGTATAATTTATACTGTTAGTTATAAAGTTACTGTTGTTAGTTGGAAGTTAAGACTGCTCAGAGTTTGAAGATCTGAAATATAAGCTAAGTATGTTACGCTGCTAATAGTAAGATGTAAGACTGCTATTACATTTAACTACTGTAAGGTAATATATAAGTACGTGCTAGGTACTAAGTTACTACTGCTTAGGTTATCAATACAGCTGTTAAAAAGGTTTATGCTGCTGAATTACAAACTGCAAGACAGACTTACTACTGTCAAAAGTAAAGACGGTTTAAAGATATAAAGATATGTTTGGAGAACAAGAATACTTGTGAAATAAGGTATTGCTATATTTTTGTACAAGATATACATAAGTATTTGTGTTAAGAGATACGATTACGTTTAGAAAAAGATTATGATATCTTAGAATGTATTGTAAGCCGACTATGACTCTTAGTCCAAAAAAGAAGGTCCTAAGGCATTAGTTCAGAACACAATTGATATAAGTTTTCATAGTTGTCAATCGATTTAGAAAAGCTTCAAGTTGTAAACCCTATACTATAGAGAGAACTCGAATTATTTATCTAATAAATATTAGAGCGTTGGTTATATCTTTTGTTTAAACACGATTACTGTTTATTCATAATACGTTCTAATATTAAGGTGGTCGATCGGATACACTTTAGTATACATACAAAATTTCTATAACAAGTTATTTTGATTTATCCAAGGTAATTTAACCTTAGACAACCTAAGGAATCGATCAAGGATTGGGATCAACAAGTGGTATCAGAGCTTTGCTTTGAGAAACTTTGATCTAGAAGACATGGAGTTTGAATCTACAAATAGTAATACTACTGCTAAGCTACCCATACTCAAACTGGGTGAGTATGAGATGTGGGTAATAAGAATTAAGCAGTACTTCCAGATCCAAGACTATGCTCTATGAGAGGTCATAAAGAATGGTAACTCATGGGTGTCAGTACCACAAACAGCACAGGAGAATGGTACTTCAGTTACAAAGATGTCTATACCTGTAACTGCTGAAGAAAAGACAAATAAGAAGAATGATGTGAAGGCCAGAAGCTTGCTACTCATGGCTCTTCCCAATGAACATCAACTTACATTCAGTCAGTACCCTGATGCTAAAACAATGTTTGCTGCCATTGAAAAGCCACTAAGAAAACACAAAAGACACTTTTGAAGCAACAATATGAAAATTTTAGTGCATCAAGCACAGAGTCTCTTGACTCTATATTTAACAGGCTCCAGAAGATTGTTAGTAGGCTTGCAATTTTAGGTGTGGTCATCTCTCAAGAAGACTTAAATTCAAAATTTTTGAGAAGCTTGCCTCTTGAGTGGAATACTCATGTTCTAGTCTAGATGAATAAGGCTAAAATTGAAACAATGAGCATTGATGATTTGTACAACAACTTCAAAATTGTTGAACAAAGTGTAAAGAAATCTGTTGGTGCAAGTAGTGGTGCTCAAAACTTGGCATTTATCACTACTCTAAGCACTAGCAGTACTAATGATGTTAATACTACTAAACCTGCATATGAAGTTAGTACCGTTAGCCCTAATGTTAACACTGCTAGTCCTCAAGTTAGTACTGCTAGCTTCAGTGATAATGTTGTGTATGCTTTCATGGTTGAGAATCCCAATGGTTCTAATCTTTTACATCGGGACATAGAGCAAATTCATGAAGATGATCTGGAAGTAATGGATTTGAAGTGGCAGCTCTCTCTACTAAGTATGAGGGTAAAGAGGTACTTTCAGAGGACATACAAGAAAATTTTCATTAATGCTAATGATACTGCTGGGTATGATAAATCCAAGGTAGAGTGTTTCAACTGTCACAAGATGGGACACTTTGTCAAGGAGTATAGAGCACCAAGGAACAAAGAAGGCCAGTTTAGAAATCAAGACAACACTAGGAAGCAAGGAAACAATGAAGATACATCTTCAAAGGCAATGTTGGCTATAGATGGTGTAGGTTTTGACTGGAGTGATATGACAAAAGAACAAGTTTAGACAAACATGGCTCTAATGGCATTTTCAGACTCTGAGGTATACAATGATAAAACTTGCTCTAAAACTTGTTTGAAAAACTATGAAACTCTTAAGAAACAGTATGATGATTTGATTGTTAAACTAAATCAAACTGAATTTACAGCAGCTACTTATAAAAGAGGTTTAGCAACTATAGAAGAATAACTTATTACATATAGAAAGAATGAGGTTCTTTTTAGTGAAGAAGTTGCAGTTCTTAAAAGGGAAGTTGCTTGTAAAGATTATGAAATAAATGTACTTAAAAGTGAGTTTGAAAAAGTTAAGCAAGAAAAAGAGGGCATTGAATTTAAAATTAAGAAATTTGATAAAGCCTCAAAAGATTTAGATAAGTTGTTTGGGAGTCAGATAACTGAATAAAGTAAAAAGGGTTTGGGGTATAGTGTTGTTCCTCCACCCCATCCTTTAATCTATAATCGACCTAAAAAGCTTGATTTGTCTTATTCTGGTCTTGATGAATTCAAAGAGCCTGAATTCAAAGGTTATGGTTCTGAGCAATGAAAAGCGTTGAATGAAACGCCTCCAATGCACATCAAATAGTCCAAGCATCTAATTCACCTGAGAAAAACATGCTTAAAAGTGTCAACATTAAAGTTGGTGAGTTCATAGATTAGTTTAAATATAAATGTAATCCACTGTATCATCAACCAAAAGTTTATTTACTAGTGTAAAAATCCGCGAAAGTTTTTATACAGAGATGCACAACACATTTTATGTCATCAAACGTACCAATGCTTATCCCAAAAGAATTATAAAGACATGCACCAACACAATTTTATTACAAATTGATCACTAAAATAAATTCCGTGACATTGCCCGCACTATATAAATTCCGTGCCCGCACTATATAAATTTCGTGCCATGTTGGGGAGGCCCGAAGGTCCCAACGATATAATCCGACATGTTATAACGTTCGTTCCCAGTGATAGCTAGTCACCCCCGAACGGGGGTTGTCAATCCCGAATAGATCTATTTTATATCATTCACGTGGACATCACGCTATAATGTTTCGTTTACCAAGTGAACGCTAAATCACCCGAACAAGGATCCAACAATACGCCGAAAGATCTATTTCATAACATTCGCGCTCACCCTCCAAGTGATTTACAGTTCATGACGCTGTGACGTAGACTTGTATGTACCCTAATTTGGGCAGTGATACAAATAATGCGTATATATATACTCCCGTTACCAATGTCCCCTCCAAGAACACCACGGCGCAGTTAATGTAAAAATATGTACCCCGTTACCGGGTGTCTCCTCTCAAGAACACCCCGGGCATAATTTATTGTCTATCAGTTCAATCAGCCTAAGCTAATCCGAATTATTTCAAATGTAAAGTAATGCATTTGGTACCAAAATGAAGTCAAATATTGTATCACCAATAGCGAGCTATGCAAATAAGTATGTAAACCAATTTGTAAACAATCATGTAAATGCATTTGTAAACAAGCATGTTCTCACCCCAAAAATATATGTAAAACCAGTAAAACGTGGGGCTATGAACTCACAAAATCCTTTAAAACAATCACATTGTTATAAGATAACCAAGTATAAGGATTTGTAGACAAGCATGTATCCCCCTCGCGGGTTATAAAACATTCAAAATATTGAAAAGCGAGGCTATGAAACTCACATTGATTAAAGATCACGATCAATTAATCCAATTAAATCACACTGAATCTGCAACGATCTCGACCATGACCTATAATTATGTCGTTCGATTATAACACGTAATAAATACGACCAACGATGCGTACATCGTTACCACGAGATCATACATATTTTTATATGTATACTTATTATACATGTGATGAGAAATCCACTTGCGCGTCTTTAAACCTTAACCCTTAGTATATTATATGAATATATACTATTTTCCGTCCAATCCTAACTTATCTCAATATTTACAGAAAGTTACTATTTTTAGACCTTCCGTTTTTATAACCGAATAACGATCTTAGAATTATTAATTAAAATAATATATTAACCGACCTTTAGATTTGACCCGCTATATCTCAACTTTTAAAGCAGACAATCCCCGCGGAAAAGTAAAACGTCATTACGAACAACTTTCGTGTTTCGCCGAAAGGCTGAAACGGGCTCGAAAGTGCTCAAATCGTTTAATTAATAATCTGCCAGATTTAATATATTAAAAATAACTTATTTTCTATTAAAGTATATATTTCGATTTCGTTCCAGTTTCTTCGTTATTGGGAGTTAGAAGTCCCGTTTTATATCAAAACGTCCGTCAAAATATAATTTGTTATATTTTATAAACCAAAGTCTAACTTTTCAAGGTCTCGAATCCCGAATCTCATGTTCTATTTTCTGATTTAAATTACTCGTGATATAAAGGCACTAAAGTCTATTTTTAGTCCAATTCTCGTCTCAAATATGACTAATATCACTTATACATTAATATCAGTCCCGTTTTAATATTCATATCGTATTTCTAACCGCGGCAATTAAATAATATTTTTCATCACATTTTATATAAATCGATTAAATGAAACAATTTATATATTTTCGTGTTAACCAAACTCACTTTATTTCGGTGTCATCCCACAACTTGACGCACCCCGGCTGATGGACAGCCAAACGCACCCTTGTGCGTGGCTGTTAAGCCAAACGCACCCTAGTCTCGTGTATAATAAAACCAAACGCATCCCTTGTTTTATATTCAAACCAAACACACCCTTCGGGTTTCGACAACCAACCCGACTGTCCCAACAGCCAACCCGGCTGTGGTGGCAGCCAACCAACCACGCCTTTTTCCCCGGCTGTTTGGCAGCCTACCAAACGCACCCCGTGCGGCGGCTGCCCACCCGGTGTGGCGGAACCATCAAACACCCCCGGCTGTGAACATCAACCAAACGCACCCTTGTGGTTGTTAACCCTTAACCCGACCCGACAACCCTTGCCCCGGCTGTCCCGAGCCAAACCCAACAACCCGGCTGCCAACCCGACCCAAACACGCCCTAGGTGGGGCTGTCACAGCCAAACGCCCTTTGTGGTGTTATAACAAAAACCAACGCACCCTTGTTGGCTGCTAAACCCATCCCGACCCGGCTGTCCCACAGCCCGACCCGACTATGAAACCCAAACCAAACGCAGCCCTCGGCTGTTAAACTCAACCCAACACACTCGTTCCCCCGGTGGTCCCCGGCTGTCTCGAACCAAACGCACCCTATTTGGACGGCGTGACAGCCAAACCAAACACACCCTATGTTAATAACCAAACCCAACAACCCAACCCAACGCCCTCTTTTGCCGCTACCACAAACCCAACGCACGCCCTTGCGGTGGTGGCGTCCACAGCAACTCACCCTTTTTGCCGAGATGGTTTTACAACCAAACCGCATCCCGGTGGTTAGATACTCAACGCCTCCTTTTGGTGATGTTATTATAAACCACAACGCACCCCTTGGTGATAACAAGCCCACAAACCCGAAACAAACACCCTCCATGGTGGTTTTATAATGATGATGATGATGAAGCAGCGGGTGTGGTGGTGGGCCGGAGGGTTCGGTGGTGGTGATGGGTGTTAGATATAAGTGCGCGATGAGGAGAGTGGGTGTAGGGGAATCGGGTACTCGGGTTACAGAAGATATTAGACTTCGCCAGAAAAGCCCGCCGGAAAAGTTTTCCGGCGGCGGCGAGTGGTGGCCGGCGGCGGGGGAGCTCGCCGGAGAAGATGGTGGAGAGGGAGAGAGTGATGTATAAAGTGTGTGTATATATGTGATGAAATGAAAAAGATGTATAAGATTTTTATATATATATTAATTTAAAATGAAAAGTTTTAATAGTTGAGGGGTTAAAAGTGTAACATTTTTGGTATAGTTTTTATAAAAACGGTTCGGGACTCATTTGAGCGACTTAACGAACGATTCAAATCTCGAAACTTGCGCCATTGTTTTTCAAATCATTTTTCTGATAAAAATGAGTATTTATATGATAATATTTCAGAAATATTTTTTTAACAATAAATAAAATATCTGTTATTTTCAATTTTTGAAACCGGTTTTCGCCTCCCGTCCGAAATAAAATGGATTTCAACTCGAATAGGTCGCGTTTTCCAAACACGCTTTTAATTAAAAATGATGAATAATCTATTTACATAAATTTTTATTAAATAAAACTGATAACTAAAAACAAATTTAATTGTTTTGGTGTCCCGCGTTGTATATTGTTTCGAAAAATGTTTGCGGTGCTTTTTATAGTAGCCCTTTTCGGCTCGTTTCCAGGTTCCTCGGTAGCCAAAACTAAAAAGTTGTCAGGAAAATGTCAATTCCCACACAAATTGCTTTAGAGTCCGAGTCGTGAGAACGTGATTTAGATGATCGTTCTTATAAGTCAAGCCAGACCCTAAAAGTCAAAGATTGACATCGTCATTCTAAATTCGAAAATTCTCGGATGTTACAGTTTAAAATTAAAAAATTTGATAATGCCTAAAAGAGCCTAAATAAGTTGTTACAGAGTCAGATAACTGACCATAAGTAAAAAGGGTTTGGCGTATACTAGCTTTCCTCCACCTCATCTATAATCCTGATAATCGACCTAAAAAGCTTGATTTGTCTTATTCTGGTCTTGATGAATTCAAAGAGCCTGAATTCAAAAGTTATGGTTATGAGGATAATAAGAAAGAGTCTAACATTGTTCGTGATAAAAAAATCAGATGCTTCTAAGGAAAATTCTGATGAATCTTTGGTAAAAGGACAAGTATCAGAAGACACAAATAGCTTTGTTTTGAGTCTCACTTAATGTTGATAAATGAAACTGTATTTCTTGATAAAAAGATAAAGTTAGTCACACTTAAAAAAATCATGAAAACCAGTTAAAAAGTCAGTTAGGTATGCTAAGATGTATAGATCACAAAGTCCTAGGGGGAATCAAAGAAACTGGAATGGACAGAAGTCCAATCAACTAGGAAGTAATTTTGTGATGTATAACAAAGCTTGCTTCATTTGTGGGAGTTTGATCAGTGCAGCACAATTGCAAATACCATCAAGGAAAGGGTGGTATATGGGAATACTTATAACAAGGTGTACTATAACTATACCTACCCAACTCGGACTCACCCTAATGCCAAAGGAACATGGTTCCAAGAGTAGTTTTTTAATGAAAAAACAGGCCTAAAACTCTATTTAATATGCCAGGACAGTTAAGATTGCTCATTAGGACCCAAAAACAATAGTTTTAGTGCTAAACCAATGTCACATTTTTCAAAATCAGCACAATTAACTATAAAAATGCCCTATCAATCAAAAACAGTCTTAACCAACAAAAAGTTTACCCAAACAAATAATACGGCCAAGGCTAAAGCAGTTAATACTGCTAAGCCAAAAGCAGTTAATACTGCTAGGCCACATTCAGCAGTTGTTAATGCTGTTAGGGTTAATCAGGCAAATGCTTATAAAAATATTTTGCCCTCAGCATTTGGGTTTAGAGACCTAACTAAACTTGATAGTGCATCAATAACATTAAAGAAACACAACTACATGATGCACGAGGCAATCCATCAGTCATGGCTTGGGTCCTAAAGAAACAAATTTCTTATTTTTATGTGCAGTGGGAAAGCCACAACAGATGATACAGGATTTCATTGAAAGGGGATGCTACAAGGCACATGACTAGGAACATAGCTTCTCTCCGATTTTAAGGAAATTATGGAGGTTATGTTACATTGGGGAAGAGGAGCACATGGTGGTAGAATTTATGATACAGCAAAGAAACTTAATCGCAAGTACATACTCCTCAGAAAGAAGCAATCATCAAGATTGCATTATGATGCCAATTTGGAATGATCTATCATACTTCATTCACTCTTCCAAGGATTTAGGTAATGGGAACCAAAATCAGCTGCATTTGATCCAAAGCAGTTATGATGATGGTTCCCAGATAATGAGACAGAAGAAAAAACAAGTTCTGAATGATGATAGCAGTCCTAAGGAAGTTTTTAATGCTGCTAGACAACATGTTTAATACTGCCTAGTCCTGAAGTTTATACTCGTCGTTTTAAACTTATACTATTGATCTATCAGTAAGTACAGCTAGTTGATTGATACCAGAATAGCCTAAAGGACATGTTCAAAAAATGGGAGCTAGTCATTACACTTGAGCCACTCAATGTTTTGATTCTCATGATGAAGATGAACCAGAAGTTGATTTGGGGAACATCACTAATTCCTATACAGTTCCAACCACTCCAAATACAAGAATCCATAAAGATTACCCAATTACAAATGTGATTGGAGATGTGAAATCCTCTATTCAGACAAGAAGAATGACAAAATCTACTTTTGAACAAGGGTTTCTCAGTGCTGTATATAAACAGAAAACACATGACACTCTGAATACTTGTTTATATGCTTGTTTCTTATCATAGATTGAACCCATAAGCATTGCTAAAGCTCTATCTAATTCATCTTGGGTGGAAGCAATGCATGAAGAACTTCTGTAATTCAAACTCCAACAAGTTTGGATACTTGTGAAAGAGGGATTGTGATTAGGAATAAAGCAAGGTTGGTTGCACAGGGTCATAGACAAGAAGAAGGTATAGACTATGAAGAAGTTTTTGCTCATGTGGCAAGAATTGAGGCAATAAGATTGTTTTTAGCCTATGCTTCTTTTATGGGTTTTCTGGTATATCAAATGGATGTGAAGAGTGCATTCTTATATGGAACTATTGAGGAAGAGGTTTATGTTACTCAACCACCAGGATTTAAAAATCCTGACCATTGACAAAGAATACAAGTGGGTTCAAGGCACTTATATGGGTTGCATCAAGCACCAAGGCATGGTATGAAATCCGTTTGCTAACTTATCCGGTTGGGCAATTGGTTTCAATGAGGGAAAGAATAGGATCAGACATTATTTATCAAGAAGCAAAAAGGAGATATTTTGCTTGTACATGTCTATGTTGATGACATTATCTTTGGCTCTACAAACAAGGAACTGTGTACTGGATTTGAGAAGCTTATGAAGGATAAGTTTCAGATGAGTTCTATGGGAGAACTTACTTTCTTTCTAGGATTACAAGTACAGCAGAAGGAAGATGGAATATTTATCAGCCAGGATAAATATGTAGATGAGATTGAAGAAATTCACTACACAGATGTAAAGGTCCTGCTTCCTACTCCAGTTGATTTGGAAAAGCCTTTAGTCAAAGATGGAGATGCTAATGATGTTGATGTACATCTCATAATCTCTGATTGTTCCTTGATGTATCTTACAACATCTAGACCAGATATCATGTTTGCAGTATGTGCATGTGCCAGATTCTAAGTTACTCCAAAGACATCACATCTCTTAGCTGTAAAGAGAATTTTTAGATATTTGAAAGGCAAACCAACTTTAGGCCTTTGGTATTCTAGAGATTCTCTATTTGAACTAGTTGCTTATACTGATAGTGACTATGCTGTGCCACTCAAGATAGGAAGTCAACAAGTGGAAGTTGTCTATTTTTGGGAAACAAGTTGATATCTTGGCAGTGCAAGAAGCCGCGCGCTTTTGGTTGCTACCTCTACAATTGAAGCTGAATATGTGGCTGCTGCTAGTTGTTGTGGACAAGTACTCTGGATTCAAAACCAATTGCTAGATTATGGGTATAATTTCATGAATACTATGATCACATTGATAATAACATACTATCTGCATATTGAAATCGATTCAACATTCTAAAACAAAACATAATAGGATTAGACATTCATTTTAAAAGATTGCAATCTAAAAGTTAATTCAAATGGTTAAAATTGATACTAAACATGATGGTGTGCATACATATTAACAAAAGGTTTTGATGCTGGAAGGTTTTAGTACTTGGTCTCAAGTATTGGAATGCTTAATCCTTAATGTTTAAATCTCTTTTATGTCCCTTTGTAAAGTTTGTAAAGATTAGCACTGTTAGTTTATCCATTAGTATGAGCTAAGTATAACTAGTAATTTGGTCATTATCCTTGAATAGCTGTTAGTTAAAATTTGCTAGTCCAAAATTAATACTGCAAAACAAGAAAATGCTTTTGGATTATGGTTTTTCCCTTGGTTTTGTGACTAACACTTACAGACAACAAGTAGATGATATAAATTTGATAGATACCATTTGTGAGTTTGCATAATAAGAATACTGCTGAAGAGCTGACCTCTGAAGTATTGTTTGATGGGAGGTTTAACAGTTCTTAACTTTTATTCATGGGTTATGTATAAATATGGATCCTCATGAATTCTCACATGTCTATCTAGTCGTTTCTAGTGTGCTTGTGATGAATAGAGGCATGTTGTTGTATAATTATTAAAGACAAAGTTAAAATTGTTAAGGAATATATTAATACTGCTAAGTATAATTAGTACTGCTAGTTATACTTAAGACTACTAGTTAAAACCGTTAGTCATGATTAAAACTGTCAGGCAAGTCAAAAAGAGGTCGGGACACTAAGGTACCTCAGTCTGGGGGTCCCCCTGAAAAAGGATGGTGATGAGGCTGTCCATAAGGAGTTGGGTGACAGAATGGAAAGGGCTGCCACTACTGCTTCTAGCTTAGAAGTAGAGCAGGAAAGTGGTAACATCAATAAGACCCAATCCATGGCAACACTTAATGGATCAAGTCCTTAGGGAATTAGTTCAGGTAGTGGTCCCATGTGCCAAGATACTATATTAGGGGGTGTAGACGCTCAAACTAGGTTTGAGACTACATCTAAATAGTCTAATGATCCACCTCTCTCAAGAGGTTACACACTTGGAAGTGGGGAGGACAATATGAAACTATTGGAATTGATGAAATTTGGTACACAACTATCATATAAAAACAGAAAGAGTGTCTTGGTAAGCTAAAAGAAATGAGAGATTTTGTGAGCTTAAAAAATAAAAAGAGAGATGTGTGCATAAAAACGGAAATGAGTGATTATGTAAGCAAAAACAATTGAGAGATATTGTGAGCATAAAAACAGAAAGAGAGTATGTGCGAATCAAATTTGATGATGAAAGTTTCTTATTGGAATGAACATTATATGATTACTGGTGTTTTCTTTTTAGTGCTGCTCAGTTTCATCTTAATGCTGTTCAGCTTAAGTTAATGCTGTTAGGATTAAATTAGTACTGTCAGTGTTGGTTTTTGTTGTTAAGTGTATGTTAATGCTGCCAGTTTAAGTTTCTGCTGTTGAGGGTGA
The DNA here is from genome assembly GCA_026074375.1 of Tanacetum coccineum. Classification (NCBI taxonomy): domain Eukaryota; kingdom Viridiplantae; phylum Streptophyta; class Magnoliopsida; order Asterales; family Asteraceae; genus Tanacetum; species Tanacetum coccineum. The sequence continues at coordinate 772 of BQNB010109046.1, read as the reverse complement.
TTCTATAAATACTTCCATTAAGGGTTTCATTTACTTCTTTATTCGATTTCACTTATTCAAATACTCTCTAACCATAAACCCTAATTCAATTTTCATCATTTTTATCATTATGTCAAGCCCTAAGTTTGCTGAAACACACAATGTGGTCACGTTCTTAGAAAAACCCAAAGAAAGTGATGGGTTTACAGAGATAATTGATTTCCTGAAAGCAAGTTCTGTTTCATATGCTTTAACAGTCAATCTTGTAATCTACACATCTTGCATTGAACAATTTTGGGTAACTGCTAAGGTACATACAGTTAATGGAGTGCGACAGTTACAAGCCCTAGTTGGTAAGAAGAGGGTTATTGTTACGGAGTCAAGCATAAAGAGAGATCTTCACTTGGATAATGCAGAAGGTACTTATTGTCTTCCAACTGCTACTATCTTTGAAGAATTGGCGCGTATGGGGTATGAAAAGCCCTCTCAAAAGCTTACTTTTTATAAAGCCTTTTTCTCTCCGTAGTGGAAGTATTTCATTCATACTATTACTTAATGCTTAAGTGCTAAATCCACTGCATGGAATGAGTTTAGTAGTTCTATGGCTTCCTTGATCATATGCTTGGCAACTAATCAGAAGTTCAATCTGTCTAAGTATATCTTTGATGCAATGGTGAAACACTTGGATGGAGGAGTCAAATTCTTGATGTATATCCCTGTTTTCTCCAAGTTATTATTAATCAACAATTGGGTAATATGTCAACTCATAAGAAGATTTTTGTTAATCCCTTTC
>BQNB010109044.1:0-22835 GCA_026074375.1 Tanacetum coccineum | reverse complement strand
AACCGCCGCTTAGAAATTGATATTAAAATCAACTCTCCATGAAGAACACAAGGACGAATTAAGCATAATCAAGCCTAATGATCTTTCTAGCCACAAATCTAAGGTATAACATGCAATATTAAGTGTGTATATGAAGATTAAACACACCCTAACTCGTATATCTTTGTGAATCTTCCAAAATGAAGCAACTCTCCACTTAGAACACACAAAAATTCGAACCTTTTGTTGCTTAGATTTCGGACTTGGGGCTTGTAAATCACTTGTAGTGGCAACACATCAACCTCCTTAGCATTTATAACAAGAAAAAGAACAAGATTAACCAACAAAATGAACCCAAAAATAAAATTTGAGCCGTGGGCTTTTTTAAGCCAAAAAAAGCCACGAATTTGAGCTTAATCAACCACAAATCAAACACGAATCCACCCTTGAAGCTCTGATGCCAATTGTAGGATCCCGTAAACACTTCACTTCATATAACACAACACGAATCGAACTAGAAAATAGAAGAAGAGATGATGTTTTAGAGAGAGAAAGAAGAGAGAGTTGAGAGAGAATTTAGAAAAGAGAAATATATTAAAATGAAATCAACCTGTACCTTTTCCAAAGTGGAAAAGGTATATATATACCCCAACACTTAAAGTGATGTGCGGGATATTTAACTAGGATCCGGGCTCGGGTTTTGCTTGGGATTAAACCCGAAACATATACAATATTAGATTAACTATCGAGCCCGATTCCCGATACTTTCCTATTACAACGTTAACTAATTGATTGACCGAGACTAACATACATAATGGACGAACTTCATGTTCGACTCAATATTTTGAGGCTAACAAAGAAAGTCAAGATTATACCTCCCGAATACTGGAAAGAAACTTAAGATACAAAACGATGATCATAGTGAAATGATAAAACGTTTTTCCAACCTTGAGGTGAATCACTTAAATTTGCAATTAAAGTATCAACATCTTAAAGAAAGTCTTGGAAATAACAAATCACGACTAAATCAGGATGCTCCTGCATTTGACTAAGTTTTTGAAATCAACAAAATGAAATCTTCTCTTCAAGGAAAGGACAACACAATTAAAAAATTAAAAGTGCAAATCTCTCAATTGATGGAAACACGTAGTGAAGCAGACCGCACTCTTGATTTCAGGGCCTTAGATTTCCAGATCACACAACTAACTGACAAAGTCATCGTTCTTCAAGAATAAAATGAATTATTTAGGACAGAGAATGAGAAAATTAAGCAGCATTACAAGGAATTGTATGATTCTATTAAGATAATGCGTGCTAAAACTATTGAAAAGACAACTGCCTTGTTAGCTAAAAATGAGAATCTAAAGACTCAGATTAGAGGAAAAATGAAATGTATCACTATGGATCGTATGAAACCAAAAGTTCTTGCCCCTGGTATGTATGCTATTGATGTTGAACCAATTCCCCCTCATAATTGGAACATAAGGAAGTTCATCTAGATTATCTCAAACATCTTAAGGAAAGTGTAAAAACACTTCGTGAGATTGTAGAAGAGGCTAGGGTTGAAAGACCATTAGATAGCTCACTTGCATCTGTCTGCCTTTACACTAAACAATCTTAGGAACTATTAGAATATGTGATTGGCAGTTGTCCGAAAAATTTCAATAAAAGAGATAAAAAGATTGCTACTACCCCTTTAAATGGGAAATAGCAAGTAACTTTTAAGGAAACATGCGAAACTTCAACTACCAACACACCAAAACATGTTAAGCCACAAAAATTGCAAAATACTAATTTACTTGTGATACCTTCTACAGGAGTAACCAGTTCCATTGAAGCTAGCGGGTCCAAGCCTAGGAGCAAAATAAAGAACTCTAGGAACTTGCCAGCTAAAAGTGACATCAAGAAGAAAGTAGAAGATCACCCTAGGAACAATAAGTCTAATTTGAAACAAAAGAATCGTGTTGATTCTAGTATTAGCTATAAGCGTACTATAATTAATTCGAATTCTGCATTTGCGTGCAAGACATGTTACAAATGTTTAATTTATGCTAATCATGATAAGTGTGTTGTGAAATATTTGAAGTCTGTACGTGCCCCATCTGTTAAAAATGTTATGAGCACAATTAGGCAAGTTTGGAAAGTGACGAGAATATTGTTTACTAATGTTGGTTATCAATGGAAGCCCACTGAAAAGAACTTCACTTTATTAGAACAATGCCTTTTAACTAGGTTTACTCTATCCAAAGTAGTGCCCATACAACAACATGCAAACGTTAGTACTAGTAAAACTGTGATCACTAAGAGATTAAGTAATACTTCTTAGAAACCCTTAACTAGATACCAATGTATAAACAAATAGTACATGGCCGTTTCCACTAGCATTCCCACTCTAACTGAGTCACAAACAATTGATACTTCTGTGCAACATACTACTGTTTCTGCTAACCAACCGGACCCCAACAGAAATTGGAGATCCAACATTCCAAACTCCATATCTTCGTCTGTTTTCAAATGCAGGTCGTACATATCGTCCTTTAGTATTTGGACTTAGGCTGCTCAAAACATATGACGGGGAATCGCTCAAGGCTCAGGAATTTCATGAAAAAGTTCATCGGGACAGTTAGATACGACAATGATCATTTTGGTGCCATTATGGGTTATGGAGATTACGTGATTGGTGACAGTGTGATCTCCAGGGTATATTATGCAAAAGGACTAGGACACAATCTCTTCTCTGTCGGACAATTTTGTGATTCAGATCTTGAAGTTGCATTCAGGAAACATTTATGTTATGTTTGAGATATAGATGGTGTGGAATTACTCAAAGGTTCTCGTGGATCCAAATTATACACTATCTCTATTGAAGACATGATGAAGTCCTCTTAAATCTGCTTATTGTCCAAAGCCTCCAAGAACAAATCATGGTTGTGGCATCGTCGGTTAAATCATTTGAACTTCGGTACCATCAATGACCTTGCAAGAAAGGATTTGGTAAGAGGCTTACCAAGGTTGAAGTTTGAGAAAGATCATATTTACTCTGCTTGTCAACTAGGAAAGAGTACGAAGTATACCCACAAACCCAAAACTGAAAACACCATTATGGATGTCTTACATACCCTTCACATGGATTTATGTGGACCAATGAGAGTGCAAAGTATTAATGGGAAGAAATACATTTTAGTCATCATTGATGATTATTCAAGATTTACATGGGTTAAGTTTTTGAGATCAAAAGATGAAACTCAAGAGTTTATCATTACATTTCTTAAGCAAATTCAAGTTGGTTTCAATAAAATGGTCTGAAACATCCGAACAGATAATGGCACATAATTTGTTAATCAAGCTCTGACTGCATTCTATAAAGGTGTCGACATCTTTCACCAAAAATCTATTCTGAGAACTCCTTAACAGAACGCCGTTGTCGAAAGACAGAACCGTACTCTTGTGGAAGTTGCTCAGACGATGCTGATATTTTCTAAAGCACTGATGTTTCTGTGGGCAGAAGTTGTTGCTACTGCGTGTTATACCCAAAATAGATCCCTAATTCATACTCGTCATAACAAAACCCCATATGAACAGGTGCATGATAAGAAACTTGATCTTATATTTTTCTGAGTTTTTGGTGCTCTTTGTTACCCTATAAATGACAGCGAAGATCTGGGAAAATTGCAATCAACATCAAATATTAGGATTTTTGGTGGTTATGCTCCCAACAGGAATGGTTATAGAATCTACAACAAGAGAACCCGATGAATCATGGAAACAATTCACGTTCAATTTGATAAGTTGACTGAGCCAATAGCTCCTGTGCATATCAGTACAGGACCCGAGCCTATTTTGTTGACGCCTGGTCAGATAAGTTCAGGGCTCATACCAAATCTGGTCCCTGCAGCTCCTTATGTACCCCCTACCAATAAAGATCTGGAGATTTTATTTTAACCGATGTTCGATGAGTACTTTGAAACCTCTAATGTTGAAAGAGCGGTACCTCCTGCTCCTGCAGTTCATGTTCTAGTTGTTTCAGCTGGTCCACCTTCTACTATAATAATAGATCGAGATGCACCTTCAACAAGTAATTCACCGTCATCCTCGGCAATTCAACCTCTTATCTCACATCAAGGTGTTGCAGTTGGACCTATCATCGAAGACAATCCTTTTGCCCAAGCTGACAATGATCCCTTTGTAAACATCTTTGCTCCAGAGCCTAGTTTTGAAGAGTCATCATCAAGGGATGCTTGTTCAGCTGAATCCATCCAAGTTAATTAACCACACAATCATCTTGGTAAATGGTCAAAGGATCACCAACTGGATAATGTAATTGGTAATCCTTTCTGTCTGGTATCCACCCGAAAACAGTTAGCTACTGATGCCTTATGGTGCTTTTACAATTTTGTACTATCAAAAGTTGAACCTAAAAATTTCAAGACTGCTGTGTCTGAAGATTGTTGGTTTCAAGCTATGCAAGAAGAAATTCACGAGTTTGATCGACTTTAAGTATGGGAGTTAGTTCCAAAACCAGACTGTGTAATGATTATCGCTCTCAAGTTGATCTACAAGGTCAAACTTGATGAATATGGTGATGTTCTAAAGAACAAGGCACGGTTGGTAGCTAAGGGATATCGACAAGAAGAAGGTATTGATTTTGAGGAATCATTTGCACTAGTTGCACGGATCGAGGCTATCATAATCTTCATTGCAAATGCCGCCAGCAAAAACATGACCATCTATCAGATGGATGTGACTATTTTTGGGCTGCTGATGGAACTCCTAATTTATAGGAATTGCTTTTTGACTCCTATATGTGTGCTCTATATCTTTGGACGTGCTTTGAATAGCTCTTGATTTATTGGAAGTCATTATGGTATAGATTCGTGGGCTGCTAAATGGTTTTGTTTGATATATTCTACTTGTGTTCAAAATTTTATGCTGCTAGATGATGAGTGGTTCGTGCTGGTTATAATCACTATTAATACTGGTCGTCCATGGTTAGTTCTTGCTTGTTCATAACGGATAGTTACTGGGTGTATTAAGTTAATTCTGTCAGGATTAGTGACAGTTCCAGCAACGACCATGTGACTATGTGGCTATGGGAGGAAGGAGACCTCAGATTTGTGACGCTTTAGCGACAGAACAGTGAAAGATTATTTGTCGCTAACAGCAGCTTTAACAACAGCTTTAGGACAGAAAAAGTGTTGCTGATTTGATTTGGCGATGTTAAGTCTGCTAGTGTTACTTGCTTAATTCTGCTAGCATTGGCTGATATCGGATGACACACACTTTTTTGTTATTAGGATGCGTTTAGATCTGAATAATGATGGCTTAGTTGGGATAAGTATTGTGAAAGGACATTTGATGCATGGCTTTTTAAATCAATTATGTGACAAGGGTACCCTTTTTGTTCGTAGATCGCCGAAGTGAGGCAACGGTACAAATAAGGACTACAAGCAGATCGCCGGATGAGGCAGCAGTCACATAAGAGAGGATGATGTTATTGCACTTAGATGTTTCTCATTAATAATTACTATTTGAAGCCAACACGGACGCATTTGGATCTTGAACAGTGATGAAATTATGGCTCATTTTTGGTGATTATTTTGAAGAAGATTGGTTATTACTTATATGATGTTGTGGTTGATTTTCACAGGTGCGTGTCTTATTATATCTCAAATGGCTTACAACATTTTGAGGTAACTTGTTTGTGCTTAAATGGTGTTGACGAAGACTTGATGAATCTAGCAAAGGTGTACGATCTACCTTATGATGCTTACTACGTACATTTGCTATCACTTTAAGGAGTTACGTTGTTGTGCTCAGTGTCTCATATAGAAGATGAGGATTTTGTCAAGAGATTGCGATCTACTTATATTTTGGTCTTGGTATAAGTTCGATGTCACGTGGATAGTGCAAGACATAAGACACAAGCTTGGGAGATTCTACTTCTTCAACAAATTGGTAATACTCATTTTTCTTTATTGATAATTTGCTGCTTGGAGCCTACTAAGTCCATGATTCAAGAGATGGTAAACATGTTAAGGGGAAGCTTATTGTTTATTTACCATCTACATGCACTCCTATTTGCATTATTTCAAAAAGGGGAGAATGCAATGATTAAGGGAAGTTCTTCATCTATATTAGCTTCAGGGGAAGATTGTGCTTATTGGTTTTGTCATTATCAACTAGGGGAAGATTGTTGGGAATTATACTTTGAGTTGATTATGACAAAACATATTAAAGATGGAGGACCTACAAGACAAAGCTGGAATAACATTAATGCTGATTGAAGATTAGTCAAACAGTATTTAATGCTCAGCTAAAAGATAAAGATCAACATTAATGCTGATTGAAGATTAGTCAAATAGTATTTAATGCTGATTTATAGTTTCCTAATTTTAATTGATCTTATCTTGTCTTGTAAACCCTAACCCCTCTAGTATATAAAAAGGGGTAGGCGTCTAGTATTGATCATCCAGAAATCATAGAGCTCTCTAATGAGAGTCGTCTAAAAGGTGTGTGTGCTTTATAATAGTTAGATAGTCATAGACGAGTCATGAATCATCTATTAGTGTTTTATAAATAAAGTAAACCTTGTTCATAACATTGATTGTGATCTTTATTATTCCGCTGCGTGTTTCAATCAGTGTTATTATATCCTAGATGGCTAGATCGTGGTTTAACAGTTATATAGGAAGCACGGGTTATGTTGCAAAGTAAACACAAGCCTTTGCATGGTCATAAAGTAGACCATGCCCGAGAATAAATTCCCGTTGAGAGGTCAAGTTTCCTTTTTGACGGAAAACTTGCCTTTAAGATGATGACCGGGTTGCTATCTGAAATAATAGCAAGCCATTTGGCATGTTTTGAAAACATTTGAAACTTCTGCTCGAACTTCATTTACAGCCTCGTTTCATTATTGAATGACATTTCTAAGACCGTAAATGTTATCGATTTTCAGAAGACATGCCATTATTACCTCTTTTTATATTTTTCTTATTTTTTAATTTTTTCTTTGGTTTTAAAAATTTTGTATTTTTGTATTTTGATTTTTTAAAAGTTTTCTAAAAATAAAAATCTTTTTGGTTTTTATGATTTTTAATATATACATATTATACAAGATATATGAATAGGTACCACCACTATTCTTCAACTTCATCCGCCAATTGTTTGCATACCTAGCTTGTTGATCAGAAACTCAATTCTTTCTCTTGCAGGGGGTTTTGCGAAGATGTCAGCCAACTGATACTCTGTATTGACAAAATAAAGTTCGATCACACCATCTCAACATGCTCCTTGATAAAGTAAATCTGATGTCTTATATGCTTCGACCTAGAATGCTTGAACAGTGTTGCAGCTAAATGGCTAATATGTTTTTGTTATCACAAATAAATTGGAGATTTTATGGATTCCTAGGCCATAGTTGGTAAGCTGTGATCTCATCCAAAGGATTTGAGCACAACAGCCAGACATAGCAATATATTCAGCTTCCGTACTAGATATCGCAGCGCTTTTCTGCCTTTTTGATGACCAGCTAACAAGTCTATCTCCCAGAAACTGCATACTACCAGATGTGCTACGGCGTGTATCTTGACAACCAGCATGATCCGCATCTGCAAATGCTGTTAGAGCAATTAAAGAATCCTTCGGATACCATAGTCCCCGATTGATGGTTCCTTTTAGATATCAAAAGATCCTTTTGACCGCATGTAAGTGCTTTTTGGTAGGCCGTGCCTGATACCGGGCACACATACATATAGCAAATTGTAGGTCAGGTCTACTGGCTATAAGATAAAGGAGGGTGCCAATCATACCACGATAATGTGACGGATCAACTGCTTTCCCTTCTTTATCCTCATCCAGTTTGGATTTCTCCACCATGGGAGTATCCACTGGGTCACAAGAGTCAAAACCGTATTTCTTTAAAGATTCAAGGGAATATTTTGACTGGTTAATAAAGATGCCTCTAGGATTTTGAGAAATCTGTAGTCCTAAGAAAAATGAGATTTTTCCCATCATTGACATCTTAAATTTGGAACACATGATTTTAGCGAATAGGTCACAAAGTTCAGGTGTAGAAGCAGCAAAGATAATATCATCGACATATATTTATACCAGAAGTAATTCCTTGCCTTCCCTATGGATGAACATGGTAGGATCTACTGAGCCTTTGTAGAAGTCTTGGGATAGCAAGAATGAAGACAACATATCATACCACGCGTGTGGAGCTTGTTTCAACCCATAAAGAGCTTTCTTTAGCTTGTACATGTGATTGGGGTTATCTGGATCCACAAAAACCCGTTCGACTGGGCTAAATAGTCCTCTTCCCGGGATTTACCATTCAGAACGCGAGTACTACACATCCATTTGGTAGTCACAACCACTGTTCTTGTGAGCGGGAAAACGCGAGAAATCCTTATAGCCTCTAATTTACAAACGGAGCAATGACTCTTCAAAATCAATTACACTCTTCTTGACGGATAACCTTCGAAGCAACTGCCGAGCTTTGTTCTTTAGATTACCTCCCAGTTTGTCTACTTAACTTTGTAGATACTTCAAATTAATAACCATAACTTTATCTGGTCGGATACGAGCTCCCATACTCCAAGGCGTTTGAATCATTGAGATCTTCTTGCATTGCTTCGATCCAGCTAGATTGAGTCAAAGCATCTTTATACGTCTTGGGTTCAACAGCAGTGATGAAAGCATCGTAGTAATAGAAAAGAGTTTGCTCATGTAATTATAGCCTTGTGGAAACTAGTCTATCGAGTTCACTGATTATATTTTTAAGTGGATGATCCTTAGTCCATTTGCTATTGTGTTCAGAAATTTGGTGATCAGGATGCACAATTGTATGACTAATAAACGTTGATGAAGATTGATTAGAAGGAACTTCTGGAATTGGAATACCAAAGTACAGATATTATGCAATGGTGTGCAACTTCTAGTCATGTATGTATATTCAACATCGTTAGGATATGATTAGGGGGGGGGGGAGATTGAGTTTCGGTGTTTTTGTGGTTACTAGGTGAGGGTATTGCATCGTGGTCAACTGTAGTAGAGGAAAGGTGAAACCGGGTTGATGCAGAGGGTTGGTTCTAGAGCAACTACGTCAGCAATTGGAGCAATTCTACAGGGGCTGGTGTGATCAACATAGGTGGAGGATGTGAGTAATTTCATCACATAGCGGTTGTTGAAAAACAAACGCATCCCAATCACTTCTTAATGTGGTACAACATGGGATGTTGAGGGAGGTGGGTTTGAGCACGAGTCATGAACTGATTGTTACAGGAAGTATTTCTGAAGTGCGGGTCCTGACCTGCTGTGTTCAGGAGCCATTGCAGTCAGCTCATCAAAATCTACATGAATTGTTTCAATGATTCGTCTGGTACGTCGGTTGTAAATTCGAAATGCTTTCTTTGTGGGTGCATAGCCAATGAAAATACCAATATTAGCTTTTGGTTGTATGATGTTGAGAATTTGTACCCTTTATAAATATATATAAATAAATAAATGCTTATAAATATATAATAAGGATCAAAATTCACAATTGTAGTATAACCGGGAAGCTGAATTCCCGGGTCGCTTTCCCAACGAGGTGTCCCTCCGTGAATGGACGCTTCGAGGTGACGTTTGTAATTCATTGTTTGGATGGAATAATGATTTGATTGATTATGCTTTCTAGAATACGGGAAAAGCAAATTAGTATTCTATTTTAACAACTGAGCACAAAAATCAAATACGAAAATCCTAAAAAGACACTAAATTATCAACTAAGTCAAAATTAAACCCTAAAAATGCAAACTTCATTTATTAAACCTCTAAAATGATAAAAGAAAATTTTCTAAAAAGGAATCATATTTTTTTGACTTTTTATTATTTTTTTAGAATTAAAAAAACTAATTTAAAACTATTAAAATCCTAGAAAATAGCAAATTAAACCCTAAAAATTCTAAAAAATGATTTTCTACTTTAGAAAAGTCTAAATGTGATAAAAACTCAGAAAAGTATTTTTCACTAATTTTTATTATAAAAATCTATTTTATAAAATTAATTTAAAAAGCTTAAAAATGAAAATAAAAATCTAAAAATGATGAAAAAGATTTAAAACTTTGTAAACCTAAAACTATTTATTCTAAATCTAAAAATTATTTTTTTGTATTTTTCTGATTAATTTAACTATTTTTAATTGATTTTCCAAATTTTTAAGTTTCGAAAATTAAAGAAAAATAATAAATAAAGATGGAAAAATCTGAAAAAAAATGCACAAAAGTCCTAAATGTTGTCTAGAATAGAATAAAAAGTGGATAAACCCGCCTCCATCAAATAAGCCACGAAATTGCCAAATAAGCTGCGGTTATAATATGAAAAATGGGTTCAAAAATGGGTTGTTAAATAACAATTTGTTTTCACACTCTACCGGATGAGTGTGTGTGTTATAAAGGGTTGATAGAGTTGAGGTCGGGGGTTCGAGCCCTGGCTCACCCTTGACCTCCACTTTCCCCCTTTTTTTTTTTTTGAAAATTTTTTACATGCTTGAAGAAAAGACAAAATAAGCACTTTAGGCTAAAACTACATTTTTATAGGAACTCACCTAAATATGCAGAAAAAGTCAAATTAAGCTGACAGGTTTACGTTTTTACACTTAAGTCTAAAAAAGACTTAACTTTTTAGCATTTTGGAGCAAATAAGCAAGTTAAAAAGAAAATTAAGCTAAAACAATTGAAAACCTACACCTAATAAGAAAATGTAAACAAGAATAAGCCAGGAATATGGGCTAATAAGCACAAATAAGCCAAATGGCTTAAACTGCTGGCCACAACCAAAAGGGAGACTTTTCTAAGTCTTATTTTTAAGCTAGAAAAAGGATCCTTATGGCATAAGGGCTTATATGCCCTTAAAGCTAGAACAACTAGCTTCTAAAATTAGCAAAAAGATTTGAGTTTGAAACTCAAATAAGCCATGAAAATGGCTTATGAAAAGGGTTGTTCACAAGGAATGGCCATTTTTTGGTTTTTCTTAAAGAAAAAGGAACAAAGTGCAGGCCTATGAATAAGCTACAAATTAAGCTCCTAAATGAAAAGCAACTTAAAACAGATTGAGTATGACTTGTAATGAGCTTATGCTCAAATTTTGAAGCTCTAAAAACAATTTAAAGCTGCTGATAATTCAAAATGAAAAAGGGACATTTAGATCTAAAAATGACTTAACAAAGGGTTGACAGATATTATCGCAAAGACAAAGAAAAACTAATTGAACTTTAATAATACTCTATTAAAACCACTTAAAAAAAAAAACGACAGGTAAAACTGGTTTTACAAACTTGTTTTAAAAGCTTACCCTAATAAGCCCTTATGGGCTGTTTGTCACTAACAGAGTCAAAAAGGGGTCCTTAGGGAAAAACTTAAAAACAACTTTGAGGCTTAAATCTCTTGAAAACAGATCAAATTCTACTTATTAATGTGTAACACCCCCTAAAAATACAACAATGCAGCGGAAAATACCACCATGGGGTGCTACTTCATAAGACATTAGCGTTGTAACCAAGCGAGAACGACCTCTAATGTGTCGTTTGTAAAACAATCTCGTTGATTTAATCAAAATCTTGAATTAAATATACAATTGTCCCATTATTGCATCACAATGAAAAGCTTGAATGTATAGACTCCAATGCACTTCAAGAAATCCGAGCATATAATTTCCCTGAGAAAAACATGCTTAAAAAGGTCACTTAAAGTTGGTGAGTTCATAGATATAGATTAGTTTAAATATGAATGTATTCCATGTATCATCACAGTTACCATGTAAAAATCCCAGATTTTGTAAAGAAGTACGACAGGTTTTGATGTCACCAAAAGTACCAATTTATCCCAAAGATTTTATAATGGAATGACGAGACAAATTTAATGTCACCAAAAGTGTATCCCTGGCACCCCGTGCCTATTGATTTCCTCGAAATAATGTATTATATAAGGTAGGACCGCAAGACTTTTTAGTGATAATGCAACACATGCAGATCCTCACAAAACTAGATTATTTACACAGGCTATTGGACACTGAAGCTCGATGATCTTTCTGGACAATTAAACTATATATTGCAATTTTGCCCGATTAGATGTTCAACCCGATAAACATCCTAAAATTCGACATTGCTTATAACGTTCGTTCTGGATGATAGCTAGTCACACGAACGGTGAGGTCGTTCCCGAATAGATCTATTAATTAACTTTCGCGATCACATAAATGTAATTCCCAACTATATCTATGCACATTGACAGTTCATGATAAAAGGGGATCTACTTGGGGTTATCGCTAACTTAGGCAAACATGTATAAATTGCGTCCAATTATATTAACAATGCATATTGTCCGCTTCTTATTAAAAAGATGCATATTTTCATCCCAAAATATATTATAACCGTTATCCAAAACGAGGGTAATAGTGAGGCTAATGAAACTCATAATATCCTTTAAATACAATCACATTGTTATAAGACTAAACAGTAAGTAAAGTGATTTGTAGACAAGCAATTTGTATTCCCTCTGCGGGTTTATAAACATTCAAAAGATTTGAAAAGCGAGGTTATGAACTCACCTTGATGTTGAAGAACGATTGATAGATAGGCATCTAATTCACTTTGATGATGAAGAGTGATTGACAGATAGGCATCTAATATGCACAATACGAAAGGAAGACGAAGTGCTTGAGAGAAGAATACAGCTTAACTTAACGGCTAAGTCCAACTAGCCTAGGATAATGGTGTTTGGGTTTCCCGGTGAATTGTTATGTCAACGCGACGCGTTGATAAGTTTTTGATTTAATCTTTGATTATGGTTTTTTGGTGGTTGGTTAAATAAATTAAATTTAAGAATATTTCCCAAAGTGTGTGTTATATATATTCTATATATATTAATATGAAAAATAAACCATTGTTATAACTAGTACGCGAATTATATAATAAGAAGAAAAACTCAAGGATAATGTGAACTGTATATACTTTGCAAGTATTATTTAAAAAGGTGAGAGTAAATAATTAAACCTTTTATTTCGACAACTCCATTCAATTATTAAAAAGTCCTTGTAGACCACACGTCTTTTAAGTTATAAATTAAACCACGACGTTTGTAAAATTTTGTACAATAGTTTCTGGTGGTCACTTTCTAGCTTGAAAATTATAAAATATAAAATAATATTTTATAAACTTATGTTTCGTTTCCTCGACGGTTCGTGACTGAAACAGTCGTCTAATTGTAAACGTATAATCTTCGTTCGTTATTAAGTTATTGCATAGTTATATTTTAATATTTTTCTAAATACTAATCTGAGCCTCTTTATCGGTTTCCAAAATGATAGCAGTTTTAGTGACACATTAATAAATATAGAAATTCCTATAAATTCGTTATGACCTTTCCGTTTATAAAACGATTTCCATTTTCTAATAACCGAGTTTTTTCCCTCCTAATCAATATATATGTTGCAAATTATTTGAGTTTCCAATATCTCAACGTTCTGCGTGTTTTAAATATTATATGTATACGTTATTTTATTTATATTGAACCAATTTATTAAACTATATTTATTTAACCAATTGAAACCACCTTATGTCCGGTGTTAATATTTTTTAACTTAAAGTTTATACCTATTTGTCGTCTCATATATACCAAATGCTCCCTAATTGTTGGCTGCCACAAACCTAATGCATCCTAGTTGGTGTTGAATCGAGAAACAAACACCTCTTTACGTTTTTAAACACCAACCGCAGCCCTTGCTGCTGCCATGAAACTCAAACACCCCCGTTTGGCATAAACTGCCAAACCAAACACCCCCGTTTGGCATAAACTGCCAAACCAAACACCCCTGTTTGGCATAAACTGCCAAACCAAACACCCCCGTTTGGCATAAACTGCCATAACCAATACACCCCCGTTTGGCATAAAACTGCCAAACCATAACGGACATCCTAGTTGTATACCAAAACCAAACGCCCTTCGGCTAGTGAACCACAAACCACCCGACACGTACACCCCTCCTTTTTCGGGTCTATCGAACCCACAACACCCCACCCCCCCCCACACCCCACACCCCCCCCCCCCCCCCCCCCTCCCCCCCCCCCCCCACGGGCAGCCCCCCCCCCCCCCCTCCCCCCCTCCCCCAAAGGCTGTTACCGCAACCAACCGACCCAATCCACAATTCAAACACATACATGTTAGCTGTTAAACCATCCCGACCCCGCTGTCCCGAGCCTGCCCGATTCCCCGCGGTCACGAACAGCACCCCGGCTTTCACGCTGCACTTACCCGAACCATGGTCACGGTCGGTGGGTTAAACCAAGTCGACGCACACCCACAACCCCGGCAGTATAAACCCGAAACAAACAAACACCTAGGAAGTTATAAGGACAACCCAATTGCACCCTATTTGGTGCTTAATACATAGTACCTAAACTCCCATTTTTTGCGGGTTGTTCTCACCACAAACCACCCGCACCCTTTGCGGCTGGAAACCACCCAACCCGATGCACACCCCCACCCCCCGGCTGTTAATAAGCCGAACCAACAAACACACCTTGTTGTATGTATAACATCAAACGCACCCTACGTTTCTTGAACAAAACCACACTCACCCATGCGGTTCGTGGTTGTGGTGGTGTATAGTGATGATGGTGACGTTCAGGCGGGTTCAGTCCGCGATTTCTGAGTGTGGGAGGGTGATGGTTTGTTGGTGTTTGGTGTTGATTGACGGATGATGGTGTGTTTATGGTGGGTCAGGATGCTGGGCTGTGGTTGCCGGATGGGAGGGAAGACGGGCGCGTGTAGTGGAGGAGAGTGAGGTAATAGGTTGAGTAGATCCGGAGGTGGGGAGTATTTTTGGTGTTGGCCGGATAAGCCCGCCGGAAAACTTTTCCGGCGGCGACGACGTGGTGGTGGCCGGAAAGTTGGCCGGAGAAGATGGTGGTTGGCCGGCGGGTGTGTTGAGGTACGGATCTTGGGAGGAGGGAGAGAGAGAATAAAAAGAGTGTGTGTGTATAAATGTGAGATGGAGATGAGAAAATGTATATAAAATTTTATATATATTAAAACTTTATATTAAAAGTGACAATTGAAAATAGTTGAGGGACCTAAAGTGTAACATTTTTGGTATAGTTTTTATAAAAGCGGTTCGGGACTCATTTGAGCGACTTAACGGATGATTCAACTCTCGAAACTTGCGCCATTGTTTTCCGAATCATTTTTCTGATAAAATATGTGTATTTATTATAAGGTTTACATAAATATTTTTATAATATTTAATAAAATAATCTGGTATTCATTTTGTGAACCCGGTGTTTTCGTTCTTGTATGAATTAAAATGGATTTAAGCTCGAGTATTCCGCGTTATCACATCCTTTAATTAAAAATGAAGGGATTATTTATTTAATCATTTTATTTAAATAAATACTGATAATTAAAAACAAAAATTTTAATTATTTTTGTGGAGATTTTTTTGTGTCCGCGTTGTATATTGTTTTGAAAAAAATGTTTGCGGTTGCTTATGCTGTTTTTTTTTTCCCTTTTCGGCTCGTTTCAGGTCTCGGGCAAATAAAAACTGAAAGTTGTCTAGGTATTGTCGTATTCACAACGATTGCTTTAGGGTCCGAGTCGTGAAACGCGATTTAGTGGTTGTTCTTGTAAGTCAAGCACCAGACCATAACAAGTCTAAGGGGTTAAAAATAGATTTTCTTAAAAATCGAAAATTTCTAGATGTTACAAATTGCTTGTCAAAGTTCATCAAGTGACCCAATTGGTTTAAAACCTGTTTTGACCCACTTTGGGTCCTTAACCCAAACACCCCTTTAACTAACAGATTTGCATTTTCATCTTGATTAAAGATATTTAAGCCTAAACTTTGCAAAGACCAGATATTCTATAGCTTATTTAGAACCTAATGAACAAATTTTAACAACTATATAAGCCAGATTAACAAGATTAACAACTATGCAATTTCCAAAGCTATTTTAGACAGATTATAAATGAAAACTTGCACAATGATATCTAAGCCATAAAAAAGCATACATAAGCATTAAATAACATAAATAAGCTACAATAAGCAATTTTCAAATAAATACAAAACAGTAAATAAGCAGTTCTACAGTAAAAGCTTAAAAATGAAAGAAAAAATGGTAAAATTACAATGCCTTGCTCAAAACAAGGCTATTAAGCTTTTAAAAGCTTTGTCTACAAGCTCTAGCTTGTCAAAGACAAGCTAGTAGTGTCCATAAGCCCATCCAAATTTGGCTTATCATCCATTAAGCTGTGGTATTTGAGGGTGGACTTTTTTGGTGAATTTTCTTTACTACTTAAAAGTTTAATATACTTAATGAAAACAGGTTATATGAGAGTTATATATGTGCTTATAATGAGATTATGAAAGGCTTTTAACAAAGGAAAACAAAGATTCAAGATTTAACTTTAAAACTTCAAATTTCATTAAAACTTAAAACCAGGTTACAAGACTTAGGAAATTAAAAGATAATAAGTAAAAATGACTTAAAAGCAAACTAAATTAAAAACTACATAAAAGATAAGATTAAGATGCCTTTCATGGCTTACAATTGGTCCTATTTATACTAAAAACTTTAAAGCTTAGGTCTTCAATGTGTGTTTCTTCTGTGAGAGTAATCTGAGGTGTGCTTGTTGTGTGAGTGAAATCCCAAAGCAATTTCAGCCATTGATCATCTTTTGTGCTTCTTTGAATTCATGGCAATCGTTGGATTCCTTGATATGTGTGGGATTGCCAACATGGCAATGCACCATGTGACTAGGGATTTAGTGGGTTGAGGGGGAATGTTTTATCCATTGTGATACTTGGTGTTGCAGGGTAAAAGAAGTAGGGAAGACACGTGAATAGTACTGGGTTTAAATGGGCGGGAAAATTGGTTTTGGGTATCAGGGGTGAGGTCTGGTGAATTGGCAAAAGTGGTCCCTCAAGGTTTATATCTTTATTGCAAAGGAGGTCCTTGTGGTGATAAGTTTTTTGGAAATTGGCAAGAACAGCCCCTGAGTTTGTTAATTGTCATTGCAAGGATAGTCCTTGTGATGATACAAGTTTAGGGGGTTGGCAGTTTTGCCCCCTAAACTTGTATTTTGGCTTATCTTGGGCCAGGTTTGGGTTTAAAAAGGATTTGGCCTATTGGGCCCATTTGGTCTTCATATACTCCTTTAATGGACTGCCCCGGCCCATTTGCAATGGGTAAGGGTATTGTGTATTAGGCCTTAAGAATTTCTTCGATTTTGGCTTTGGGTTTGTCACTTCTTGAAGGTGGTACAAATGGTGTTAAGGGAGGAGGGTTTGGTACGAGTCCTGAACTGATTGTTACAGGAGTCATTTCATGAAGCGCGGGTCCTGAACTACTGTGTTCAAAAGCCATCGCAGTCAGATCATCAAAGTCTACATGAATTGTTTCGACAATACGTCTGGTACATCAGTTGTAAATTCAAAATGCTTTCTTTGTGGGTGCATAGCCAATGAAAATACCAATATCAGCCTTCGGTTGTAACTTACCCAAGTTCTTACTATCATTTGTCGGATAGCAGAGTGCACCAAATACATGGAAGAACGATAAGTCGGGAAGTTTGTCATGTAAAAGCTCATATGGTGTTTTGCCATGACGAAGACGTACGATGGAACGATTTTGGGTGTAACATGCAGTAGCAACTGCTTCTGCCCATAAGAATAACGGAGCTTTTGCATAAATCAACATTGTGCGGGTAGCTTCAATTAGCGTACAATTACGTCTTTCAACGACACCATTTTGCTGTGGAGAGCGAGCAACAGATGTTTCATGAGAGATGCCAACCTTCTCATAATATTCACGTAAAGTTTGATTAACAAATTTAGTTCCATTATCTGTTCTGATTCGTTGGACAGGTACTTTAAGCCGCACTTGGATCATCTTGAGAAACTTGATTATGAAATCTAGAGCTTCATCTTTTGACCTTAAGCACTTAACCCATGTAAATCGAGAGTAATCATCGACAATGACGAGGATGTACTTCTTTCCATTAACACTTGCGACACGCATTGGTCCACAAAGATCCATGTGCAAAAGATAGAGTTTTTCTTGGTTGGTGTCTATCAGAATTATCGTTTGTGGGGTTTCTTCTTGCTTTTTGCCCATTGCACATGCAGAACACAGATGGTCCTTTTCAAACTTTAGCTTAGGAAGACCTCGAACAAGACCATGTCTAGCTAAATGGTTGATTGCACCAAAGTTCATATGAGACAGACGTCGGTGCCATAGCCAATCTTAGTCTTTGAGGCCTTTGACAAGAGACATATAGGAGAGGACGCCATTATATCTCCAAGAGACAGAGTATACAGATTGTTGCCTTGAGATCCAGTCAATAGATCAACACCTTCTAGATTACGAATAAAGCATGTATGTTGGCAAAAAGCAACTTCAAGGTTCGAATCACAGAATTGCCCAACGGAGAATAAGTTGTGTCCAAGTCCTTCTACGTAGTAAACCCTTATATCGTAACATTCCTAATCTGATAATCACCATATCCTAATATCTTTGCCACGTGATCATTTCCGAATTTGACTGTACCTGAAATGTTGTTTAAATTACACATACCATTTTCTATATTAAGCGGACCTAAATTGACTAAAAACATACCAAAAATACATTGTATTTGTATGTTTGCATTTTGTTATTGTGCAGGAAACGTGATATTCAAGAAATGATGCAAAAAGAAAGCCAAGAAGCAAGCAATTCCAAGCACGGTGTAGAAGAGGGCAAAGCAAAAGTCAATCAAATGAAGAAAATACAACTTGAGGGCTGAAACTGCCATCTAAAGTTGTAGTTACCAAGTTATAAGAAAGGAGGGACAAATTGCAAACTGGGGGTAGAGTTACAATTTAAGTTATACAACTTGAGGGGACCAAACTGCACACCCCAAAAAGTCTTCTTTCCCGCCCCAAAAACCCTTACTACGGTATGTCGACCCATACTTTCTTTCCGAGAAAACCACTTCTCTCCCTAGCCAAAATCATTTCATCCACCCTACTTTTACCCCCCCATCTGTATAAAATCATGTTGGCAATCCCCTCACCATTCCCATAACATTTTCTGATTGCTAAGATAGTGTTTCAAAATAAAGCACAAAAGGGATGAAGGTGCGATTTGTTTAAGGACTTACTCACACATCAACACACTTCTTTTTGCTCTCCAAAGAAGCACAAGATGCAAGACCAATACTTCGGCTATATATAGAGCTTCTTGTAAGCCTTTGAGGCAATCTATGTTAGTTTTTAGATTTTAATCTTAAAAATAATTTAGCTTATTTTCAGTTTGTTTCAAGTCATTTACAGCTTTTACTTTCATCTTTGTAACATTTTCAAGATTAATGCAAGTTTGAAGTTTTTAAAGTCAATATTACAATACCAGTGTTAAGTTTATCAATCATATTGTTTAGTGTTCAAAAAAAGTTCTCATCACAGCTTACATCATAGCTGTATCCATAAAGTTGAAAATAAAAAGTTAAGTAGTTAAGAGAAAATCATAAGTATCACTCTCAAATATACCACAGCTTAGGTTTTGGATGATAAGCCAGTTCTGGATGGGCTTATGGACTCTCACTAGCTTGTTTTATACAAGCTAGAGCTTGTAGATTCTCTGTTTGACCCTGTTTTGAGCAAGGGTGTTGTAAGTTTTTCTTTTCCTTATTGTTCTTATTTTCTTGCATGAACTGTTTTAAGTGCTTATTTTGCTTATTTGCTAGTTAAAAAGTGTTTACTTTACTTTCTTACTTAGTACTGATAGTTTACTTGTTAAATCTGTTAGTTATAAGTTAATACTGCTAGTTCACTTTTTGAGCAGTATTAACCTTAAAGCTACCAGTACTAACTCCAAGTTAGTACTGCTAGTTCATTTTCTGGAATTTCAAAGATAACAGTACTAACTTACACTAACAGTTTTAACTTACACTAGCAGTACTAACTTAAGTTAGTACTGTCAGTTAAAACTGTTAGTACTGTTTGTTCATTTTAGCTTATCAGCTTATTATTTCAGCTTATTTAAGATTTCTTTAGCTTTTTAAAGTAGATTAAGCCTATTTTAGTTTACTGTCTTCAGTAGAACTTATTTGCCCTTTTCAAAATAATTTTAAGAGTTTATCAGTTTTAGTTTTCTAGCTTATTTATCATTTTAGTTTATTCTAGTTGCTTATTCCAATTACTAAGTGCTTATTAAGGTTAGGTGAACTTCTGTTTTAGCTTGTTTATTTATTTATTAATTCTTTAAGTCTTGTTAGCCTAGCAGTACTAACCTTAAGCTAACAGTACTAACTTTAGCCTAGCAGTACTAACTCCAAGTTAGTACTGGTAGTTAAAACTGTTAGTACTGTTGTTAGTACTGTTGTGTTTATCTTGTTAAATTTAGCTTAATTGCTTTTTATATTTGCTTATTTAGAGTTAGTTTAGCTTATTTAACTTGTCTTAAGTTTATTTGAGCTTATTTTTGTGTCTTAGTTTAAAAGTTTTAAAGTGTTTTTGTCATTCCTAGTTTTGATTCTTGTTCTAGCTTATTCTCTTTGCTATTTTTATGTGTTTTTGCTTATTGTTATAAATTTTAGTGCCAAATCATTCCTTGTGACATCCAAACACAAATCATCAATCGTCTTGCGATTTTCCATTTCAGCCTCGTTGGGACATAACGACCCGGAGACACCCTATACTGATTCCGGTTATCTTGATCTCGCGGGTTCTGATCCTTTTTGTGTATTTATATTTCTATTTACTTATTGACACATAAAAAGAAGGGTTGGTTCGCGCGTAACCAAATTTTGGCGCCGCTGCCGGGGAGACTGTGAAACGAATTTCGTTACGTTTGGAAATTTGTGTTTACATTTGTGAATATTTTCTTTATAAAAACATAAAAAAAAAAAATATATATTTTTCATTTTCTTTTACTAGTATAATTATCATACAAAAACAAAAGAAAAACCAAAAATATAAAAACATTGTCCATAAACAAGAAATAAAATTTACAAATTGGTAAAAATACCAAAATATAATATTCTCAATTGAGGTATTATCATAATAATTTCCGGTGAACTTATTGGTTCCCAACTCGAACAAAAGATTTAAAACTTACCATTTGTGTCTCTTACGATATACGGCTCACCTTGAAAAGTTAAACAAGCTATAAAGTGGGTATAAGGAGGGTTGTTCCTAGGAACTACGACCCGAAAGGAGAAATAAGCTTCGCGCTATTCCTACTCCTCCGCTCACCTGTGCGTTTATCATTTTTAAGAGCTACCGTGAAGTAAGTAGATTATTTGGGTTCAAGTTGTCTAGTTTTAGGTTCCTGTCCGTTTAAAATAGATTGTGAATAAACTAAAAAAAACCAAAAATACTCTTCTTGTTTTCTATTTTAGTGCATGCGCACTCGTTCTAAAGCTCGTCGTCTACAACAACAACAACAAGTTCCTCCGAATCTTGTTGAACCTCCCAAAGATACGATGGCTGATAATCGAACTATGGCAGAATTGCTCCAGGCTCCCACCGAGGGATACGAGGACGCAATTGTTGTTCCTGAAATTGAAGCAGCAAATTTTGAGATCAAGCATGGGTTGCTAACTCTTGTCCAGAACAAGCAGTTCTTCGGACATGACAAAGAGGACCCACATGCCCACATCCGTTACTTCAATAAAATCACCTCTACTTTGAGATATCCTAATGTCCCGACCACATCAATTAAGTTGATGCTTTTTCCTTTCTCTCTCGAGGGGGCAGCCCGGATATGGCTTGAGAAAGAACCCCCTCGATCAATTCAGACATGGGATGATCTCGTTGCTAAATTCATAAATCAGTTTTTCCCACCTTCTAAAACGACAAATCTTCGGAACGAAATTACCAATTTCAAACAAAGGTTTGATGAGTCGTTTAGTGAGGCTTGGGATCGATTCAAAGATCTTCTCCGAGCATGTCCACATCATGGATTCTCGGAGCTTCACCAACTTGATACATTTTACAATGCCTTAAATGTTAATGATCAAGACTCTTTGAACTCCACCGCAGGTGGTAATTTTTTAGACAAAAGGCCCGCTGATTGCTCAAGCATCATCGAAAGCAAGTCCAAAATTCGTAACTCCCGAAGCAAAGCCATTATTGCTAAAGTGAGTACGAGCGCTTCTACCTCCAGTGTATCTCCCGATGTTGCTGAATTGAAAGATATGGTTAGAGCTCTACTTCTTGACAAGCAGACATCTCCAGTTCCAGCTCCAGCTCCCGCTCCCGTAAAAGCGGTTGAGCAAAGTTGTGTTACCTGCGGTGGTGCCCACTCGTATCGTAATTGTCCGGCTACCGATAGCAACAATTACCGAGATAACATCCAAGGATACGTCTCGCAAGCAGCCGCAGCCAATTTCAACCAAGGAAATTCCGGTTACCGTCCGCCACATATGGCAAACCAATGTTCAGAAAGCTTTTGAACAACAAAGACAAGCTCTTGGAATTAACCAAAACACCGGTTAATGAAAATTGCTCGGCAGTCATCCTAAAGACATTTCCCGAAAAATTAGGAGACCCGGGTAGATTTCTGATACCGTGTGATTTCCCAGAGTTGGATGAATGCTTGGCCCTGGCCGATCTCGGTGCAAGCATCAATCTAATTCCACTCTCCGTTTTTGAAAAGCTTAATCTCCAAAGACTGACCAAAATGAGGATGATACTCGAGTTAGCCGACCGATCGACTTCCACTCCCACCGGCATAGCCGAAGATGTTTTTGTGAAGGTTGGTGATAAATGCTTAATTGTATATATAAATTACCCGGGATTTTGCCAAATAAAAGCCAAGAAAATGCCAAAAGAATAGAAAA
>BQNB010109043.1:0-14658 GCA_026074375.1 Tanacetum coccineum | reverse complement strand
TACGGACGAATGCATGCAGCTAAAAAAGAAAATCGAGGAATTGGTAAGGGCGGGTAAACTCTCACACTTTATCAAAGAAATTAGGCAAGACAGAGATAAACAGAAGAATGGAAAAAAAAGAGGCCCCGGCCAAAGAGAAAGCTATGGCCATCTATATGATACAGCCGTGGCATAGGGTGACTCGACAGAAGGTGACGTTGAGTTTTGCTCAGGTAAACGAGATCACCTTCCCTCCGTTGTCTGCCAACAAGGGAACAGAAGGTCCATTGGTCATAGAAGCATAAATCGGAGGACACGCGGTTCACCGTATGTATGTGGACGGAGAGATGTCAACCGGCAACCGTATCTGGAAACAACGATTAGTGGATATTGGTACTGTCACTGCTCAGCAATGAACACTAACGTACCTATCCCTTACGGGAATCGAACCCGTGTCTTCGACATGAAAAGACCTCGATGGAAGTTCTTTACGAACATTGCTTCAACCGGCTCCGGCCAGAGATTAAGAGTCAAATGGTTCATGCCACCACATCCCTAACCGGCTTCAGTGGGGAAATTGTATGGCCGTTGGGGCAATTAAAGTTGTTGGTAACCATAGGAGATGCAGAGCACTTCATAAAAGCGTGGATGAATTTTATGATAGTAAGGTCACCATTGCCATACAATGGCATCGTTGGAAGACCTGGGATCAGAGAAATCCATGCGGTACCATCCATGGCTCATGGAATGCTCAAGTTCCCAGTAGATGGTGGAGTAGTGACTATCTGTAGCACTATCCTGACGCCAAACGAGTGCGCTACCATCACGGCAACTTCAAAAGACTCCATGAAAAAGATTGAAGGAGGTCATGAAAATTTAAAGGTAGCAATACATCATGACTTTCCGGACCAAGAGGTAGCTCTGGGAGGAACGATATCCATTGAAGGACGGACGGCACTATGCGCGCTCCTGAAGAGGAATCTAGATATATTTGCATGGCAGCCGTCCGACATGACAGGGGTACCACGGCAGATAGTTGAACACCGACTTAATATCCGGGAGGGATACCCCCCGGTTCGACAGAAAAAGAGGGGCCAGGCTCCTGAACGAGCCAAGGCCATCCAGGCAGAGGTACAGAAGCTAGTAAAAACAAGGATTATGCACGAAGTCTACTACCACGATTGGTTATCTAACCCAGTCATGGTAAAAAAGCATGACGGCAGCTGGAGAATGTGCGTAGACTTCACGAATCTAAACAAGGCCTGCCCGTAGGATGGTCGCACCCCTCTGCGGTTACCATTTCAAGTGCTTCTTGGACGCATACAAGGGCTATCATCAGATACAAATGGCGGAATTGGATGAAGAGAAAACGGCCTTTCATACCCCTTATGGAGTTTATTGCTACACTAAAATGTCGTTCGGTCTCAAGAACGCTGGCCCCACGTACTAGCGGCTGGTAGACAAGGCATTTGAAAAGCAGGTGGGCCGGAATCTGGAAGTGTATGTCGACGACCTGGTTATCAAGAGTCATACAGAAGCAGAGCTTCTAAGGGATATTGAAGAAACATTCCGTACGTTACGAAAGATCAATATGAAACTTAATCCGAAAAAATGTACGTTCGGAGCAGTTGAAGGAATGTTCATAGGATATATGGTTGGCCCGGAAGGCATAAAACCGTGCCTAGAGAAGATAGAAGATGTGTTGTAACTTCCATCCCCACGGAAAATTAAGGAGGTTCAAAGCCTCAATGGGAAGTTAGCTAGCCTAAACAGGTTCCTATCTAAGTCAGCGGAAAAGTCCTTGCCGCTCTTAAAAACCTTGAAGAAATGCATCAAAAAAGCGATTTCCATTGGACACCAGAAGCGGAGCAGGCTTTCAAATAACTGAAATAACATATATCAGAACTCCCCATGTTGGTGGCACCAAGGCCAAAGGAAGAGCTATTAATGTACCTGTCCGCCTCTCAAGGAGCGGTTGGCGCTGTCTTGATGAAAGAAAGGGACTCAATCCAAACGTCAGTCTATTTTGTGAGTCGGGCTTTGCAAGGGCCTGAATTAAACTATACCCCAATGGAAAAACTAGTCCTAGCACTGGTCTTCGCGGCCAAGAGGCTACGAAGGTACTTCCAAGCCCATCATATCGCAGTTATCACGGACCAGCCCAATAGGCAAGTCATGTCGCGCCCTGGTGTAGCGGGGCGATTGCAAAAATAGAGTATCATGTTGGGGGAACACAACATCACATACCGACCGCGGACATCAGTAAAGGGCCAGATCATAACAGATTTCCTCGTGGAGAAACCAAAGGAAGCCTTAGCGCACACGTCAGAAAAGGAGGCCCCGCAAGAACCATGGATGATATTCACGGATGGTTCGTCATGTATTGATGGTTCGGGCGCAGGTCTGATACTAACAATCCCAGATGGGGCAGAGTTCACCTACGCGCTAAGGTTCCAGTTCACCGCCTCTAACAACGAGGCAGAGTATGAGGCATTACTAGCCGGGCTGCATATCGCGGCACATATGGGGGTACGCAATGTATAAGTAAGTGTCGACTCTAAGCTCGTGGCAAATCAAGTTTTAGGGACATATATCGCTAAGGAGGAAAACATGATCAAGTATCTGGAAAAGGTAAAAACCCTAGTGAGCAGCTTTGCTAATTTTTTAATAAGCCAGGTCCCGAGAAGCCACAACAAAAAAGCAGATGCCCTGAGCAAAATTGCATCAATCAGTTTTGCACATTATACTTTTGGGGCAACTGTTGTACTTTTGGGTCAGTTTTGAAAAAAGATATTCCTGGGCTTATGATTGCATTTTGAGTTTGGATTTTGGGCCACTTTTAGAATTATCCCTTTAATCTATATGTGTAATAACTTGTGAGTATTTTTATGAATTGTACCATTACTTTCACATACTTTTGCTTAAAATATCTAATGGTTACAAAGATTAACCGTGTAAAGGAAATAAAATATAATGAAATTGTATCTCTCCTTGTGGCATTAGTTGTTGGTACTCTTTATGATGTAGTTGTTGACTTTCACCATAACTCATAAATTTTGAATTTAAAGATAACATTGGAGAATTTCACAATGTTAAGTTAACCATATTTAAGTGAAAATGGCTAATATAAACATGCTAAAACTTAACCCAACTGATTTTTGACTGAGGTTTGACCTACAGTGCAACACAGTGGGCCAAAAAAATTAGCCCACCATTTGGCCCAACTTCTGACCCAAACTAAAAAAAAAAAGTTATAACATGCTACAGTACCAATCAAACTGGGCCAAAAATTAACCCACAATCTGGCCCAACATCTGACCCAAAGTAAAAAAAAATTAAACATGAGACCCAACACATAAGCTCATATAAAAAACTATTAAACGTGAGACAAAAAAAAATTCGGAAAAAAATAAAATAAAAATAACAGCTAAAAAAAAAAATTTAACGGCCCGAAACAACGCGCGGGACATAAGCTCATATAAGGGAAAAACAAACTATTAAACATGAGACCCAACACATAAGCTCATATAAGGGAAAAACAAACTATTAAACATGATACCGAAAAAATAAACCCAACATAATTCCATAAAATTATACTAAAAAAACCCGTATAAAAAAACCTTTTAAACATGAGCCGAACACATATGCCAATATAAGAAAAAAACAAACTATTAAACATGAGACCGAAAAAATAAACCCGCACAAAATTAAAAAAAACAATTAATGGCCCGCAACAACGTGTGAAAAAATAACGACCCGCAACAACGCGCGGTAATCCTGCTTGTTTTATACAAAGAGTATATTTATACACATCTTGGTTTCTCGTCACATATTTTTTAGAATTTCACAGATGCTTTATAGCTAATATAAACAATACAAAACATTAATAACTTCATACATAAGGTATATTTTCCATAAAGTTGGTTTAGTAAGCCACCCTAACTTGTGGTACGAGTATATCTTATTAAATAAGTAAATAATGTGATTTAACAAACACTAAAATAAATGATTATCTGATTATTATAATATCATACAACAAAATCAAATCTAAACAATATATTTGAAAATTATATTTTGTAACAGTTAATTATCTCTTATTATTCGTTTTCAAAACACATATATAATCCTCAAGTCATAGGATTACTTCAAAATGAGTTAGTAGTCGCTTTCTCTTAAGAGCTTCTTATCTATACTCCCTTATAAAACATGGATATCCCCAATCAAAACCTAACCCTCCAACTTTAAGATTTAAACTTCCAAACCAATATCAAAACCTAAATTTACACACACCAAACCAACATCCAATCTTAAAATATTACCAAACCAGCATCCAATTTAAAAAATATTACCAAAAGAGAAATGTTAGAATTACAAAAGAATTTCATACAAAATGTTTACAAAATGATGTGTCATAAATTTATTGGCATTCTTAAAGTTACTTTTGACTTCTCTCTCTTACATGCTTCCACAAGTGCATGACACATCATTTTGTAAAACATTTTGTATGAAATTCTTTTGTGGTTTTAGCATTCCTTTTACCAAAAAAACACAAACAAACGATCCATATTTATATGTGTGGAAAATGTGGTTTCTTTTTTAAAATTTGCACTCAAGTTTGATAGTAATTTGTTTTGATGCTTATTTGTATTTGTAAATTACTTGCCGATTTTCGAGGTTCTTGAGGCTTTTTTTGTGTGGTTAGATCTATATTTATTTCAATAAGTATTACAGATTTTTTTATAGGTTTATATGTTTTTTTAGATCTGATATTTTTAATAGGTTTTTCATTTTGTTTTTGAACGGCAACTTTATTAGAAACACTAGCAAGAAGCTAGACAATTACAAAGAAATCAAATATGGGTGTTGAATCCAACTATCTCATCTTAACTTAGAATTACCTCTAGCTTTACACCAACAAAAAGATCGTAAAACAATTCCATCGAAAATGGACTATTTACGAGGCTTTTTACTCGCGAAAAGTAATTGGTTCCAGAAATTCCACAAACTCCACCATGTAACATAAAAAACGCCTTCCAAAATAACCTTCAAATTAGAAGCAAGACGAACCGAATTGAACCAAACGAGCCATTCTGCATACGATGAAAAAGTTTGCACTCCCAAATTCCACCAGCCACATAATAATCTCGTCACATCTCTAGCCAAAGAACAATTGAAGAATAAGTGAGGAGTATCTTCAAGAATCGCATCACACAAGGGACACGACTGTGATTCAGTAACGACATTCCTTTTAACAGGTTTTTCATTATTTTCTTGTAGATTTGTTGTCCCCGGAATCCATCGCTCCCGCCGCCGTTAAGCTGGAATCCACCCTCGACGCCCTGGAAAATATGTGCCGCCGCAAACAGAAATTATTGCATCGGGAGAATGTATGATTTGCTTTTTATATATGTGGCGAGATTGTTGGTAGATAACTAGATTGCTTGTAATTATGTTTGAATATGTAGATTAGTTTTGTTGTAATTATGTTTCGTTTATACATATGTTTGGTAATATATGATATGTTAGAAATAATTTTGTAGGTATATATGAGTAAATTATGCATTTGTTGTAAATAGTTGAATGTGTAAATTGATAATAAGTTTCTTTTGATAATTGTTAAATTTTGTGTTTATAATTTTTTTTATAAATTGTTAGCTGTTAGAATCATTCTGTAACATAAAGTTTTGAAATTTATTCAACTTTTAATAGTTGAAAAGTACGAGTAATTTAAATATGACTTTTTGATATTTTAACTTTTTTGAATGAAATCAGAATTTTTTTAAAAGATTTTTTTTTCAAGGCTACAAATTAAAAAAGGGTCAAGTTATTACTACCCTCATAAAACACTGTTTGTACCCCTGGTTTTTCTAGTTTTTTATTTTTTATTTTTTTTATAATTTTTTATATCGTAAAACAGTGAAACGCAGAATGCAAACAAAAATTATAAAGTTTAACAAGTCAAAAGTATTAAACTGTCATAAAGTACGGAACAAAAACTGATAAAAAACTGTGTTGCACTGTAAACTGAGAAAAAAAAACATGTTTTGTGCCTTTTTGTACTTTTCTTGTAATATTTAACGGGCCAGGGGTACCAATAGTAGCACGCATTTAAAAAAATGTGCTACTATTGGTACCTTCCTGACCCACAAAAAGTACGGATGTTCCGTACTTTTTAGTTCTTTTGTCTCCCTGTTTGTTTACAGTGCAACACGGTTTTGACAGTTTAATATTTTTGACTTGTTTTTTTTGTTTTTTTTTGTTTTTTTTTGTTTTGTTTTTTTTTTATTTTTTATTTTTTATTTTTTATTTATTTTTATTTTTTATTTTTTGGTTTTATTTTCCTGCACTTTCCGTTTCACAGTTTTATAACATAAACAAAATTATAAAAATAAAATAAAAATTAAAAAAAATAAGGGAGGTACAAACGTTGTTATAGGGGTACGAATAACATAAGCCTTAAAAAAAACCAGAAGACATTTAAAAAAAGGGTTATGTGGTTTAAAAACCACCGGAGGGACCACTTCATTTGTAAACCACCGACGTCATTTGTAAGGACCACTCATATACTTTTTCACTTTTGTCAATGTTCTCTCTTTTCCAGTAACTCACCACTTGAAGGACCATAGTTTTTCGAAATGAGACCCACAAAGAGCAAAGGACCACAATTTTTTTCCCACTATTTTGTCATTACATTTGTAAGGACCACTTCATTGAAGTCACTACATTGACATCACTTTTTTGTTTTTTTCCACTAGTTTGTCATGTTGTAACAAATTTTTTATAACACCAGCCCAAGACTTCAGATTTTGTTTCAGAAATGTTTTTACGAGAATTGTTCACTTTTTTGTGAAAAAGATTTTTATAGGAACTATTGTCAATTACTTTAGTCGTATGTTCTTTTTAAGCTTTGATAATAAATTCGAACATAAACAATTAATGATTTGTATCTACCAAATTATGTAATTCTTGTGTATATATTCGTATAATTTACAGCTCAAGTCGATACCAGTAAAAAAAAACATATTACAAACATTGTAAAACTTAGCAAATTTATCAAGTTTATAGAAGTTCCGGAGTTAACATTGGGTAGAGGGCGTTTTCCCAAAAGATTGCGGTATCTATCGAGTTTGACTAGTCTGAAAAATCATGAACACGGAACGGCTTTGCACTTAAAAGGTAACATTTATATACTTTACGATATATTTTTTTACTTAAGTATTTTGTTAATATGAATTATAGTTAGAAACAAGTTTCTTTTTCTTGGTAAAAATTCTTTTAACTTATCCAGTTGACTTGCTAAAAAAGGTTTTTAACTTATACATGCCGAGAGCAAACACTTTGCACAACAATTTCACATATGTGAATGAGTTGATCAAAGGTTTTTATAATCCTCCTATCTAGATTTTTTCTATCAAATAATACCTATTTTTTTAAATAATACCTATTTTTTTAAATAATACATCATAAAAAACCTACTTATTAATTACTAGCAGATCTTAATCCAAAATCAAAAAAAATATTAGTTTCACATAACCTTTCACAACTACAATTCATATAGAAACCCAAAATTGCATCTCAGTAGTCGACTTGTCACCATACTCGTATCCATAACAAGAAACCATATCAAGAAACAGATTTTAAGCTTGTGAGTCGTGGATTTAAGTAACAAAAAAGAAAGTCAAACACGTAAGAATAAAAGAAAGACAAAACAATACAAAAGTGTTCCATCTCTTTCTTTTGTTTCAATTGAACATAAAAAAAAGGAAACTAAAACGGTAACAAGCGATCGAATTAAGATCTCAGATTTTGTTTTCACCTCATTGAAGTGTTAGATCTGTGCTAGAGATTGAACATTGAAGTGTTAGAGATCTGTGTTAACATCGAAAAAAAGAGGCGTGTGAAATTTTTTTAGGGTTATGAGATTGAACATTGAAGTGTTGGATCTGTGTCATAGAAAAAAAGAGGCGTGTTAAATTTTTTAGGGTTTGTGCCTTTGTGGTATGTAGTGTGTCTTTTATATAAGGCTATTATCTTGGGCTTTTTTTAAGAAAATAAAACGTTTAAATACGTTTTTTAACATTTCAACAGTTTATCCGTTTTTATACGTTTTTGTACGCTTAAATGCTTTGAAGAATATCTTTATTATTATTGCAGATAATTACTTTGTTTCGACAAAAAGATGGCATTTTTTGATGACGAACAATTTTATTATGAAACTGAAGAAGATCAAAATTCCGCATGGACATCACCATTTTTTACCGATGAGGTACAACAAATTTTAATTAAAATATATTTATACTATATTAATAAAATAAATATTCGTCACATCATCACTAACAAAAATATATTCAATTGTAGGTTTTTGAATCTCGTGAAGATATGATGAACTGGGTGAAAAACACGGCATACTCTCTTGGTTATGTCATTGTCACGCGAAGCTCAAAGAAAATCAAAAGTGGTCTCACAAATAAATCATGAAGATCATTGGCCTAGAATTCGCTCAGATTTGGTGCGAGAGTTCAGATTCTCACGACATCAATACATGTCTATATTTGGAACTAAAGGTTATAACCAAATATACCGTAGCGTGAGGTTGGCTGGAGAATGGATGGAAATGCCCGCCACAGGATTGGTAATTGCTTCAACGTATAACAAAGTAGTTGTAAGTCTATCCAACGATGGAGGTTGCGCTACTAGTTTTCCACTTTGGTCCGATCCACCGCAATCAGACTCAAATGAGATCATCGTGATTGCCCACGTGAATGGTGATCATTATATTAGAGTTGCGTTACGGGAAGGTTTTCCTTTACCAATAACTCATCCACTTTTCATTGGAACATCGTTATTGGACGATAAGAGTGGTATGTGACAGATATGTTAGTCGTCAAAATGATTTTCGCGAGTATTATTTTCGTGATCCTGAAAGTTATGATTTAACTTAATATAATTTTATGAAACTCTCATGATTAATGAAAATTATTTAGTTTATGTTTATATATTTGGTTAAATCTTTAGATAATTAATTGTATACATTGACTTTTATTTTTTAAGATAGATACATACACGCATTGTATATATATTTTTAAGGCTTGAAAAACTTATATATATATTTTTCTAAATACTCTATTTAAATAATATATATAAATAATAATAAAGTTTTCAACAATTTCCCTCCACAAATTTTCATCATCTCCCTCCAATTTTGACACTATCATTTTCCCTCCACAAATTTTTCATCACCTTCCCTCCAATTTTAACACCACTACTCGGTGTAAGTCTTTATTTTTTGTCCCCATTTCTTACAACTACTTATGTATTTTTCAATTGGTCCCCATTTCTTACAACTACTTATGTACTTGATGGTTTTTAAATCCTAGATTGGTGGTTTATAAACCCAAAGAGCCTTTAATTATGTCTTCAGTCTTAAATTCGTAATTCAAATCTTCATTTATCCAATTTAGTTCGCCTTCTCAATCAGGTACTCTTATTCTTCTTTGCAAAGTACTCATAATTGAATTGAAAACCTTGTGGCGATGGATGCTTGAACTTGGATTTGAAACTAAAAAAACCTTATTGTCAACCTTGAATTTTTGAATGTTCACTACAAAATAAATGACATTTGGTGACTAAAACTTTTGCCTACTAATGATGAAAGAGTATGAAAAACTAATACTGTATTTTGCTTACTAATGATAAAAGAGTAAGAGAAACTAAACTTTTGCTTACTAATCATAAAAGAGTAGGAAAAACTCAACTTTTGCCTACTTATGAAAGAGTAGGAAAAACTATTGATGAAAGAGTATGAAAAACAAAACTATTGCCTAGTGATGAAACGTTTCAGGTTCTTCTAATATTTTGATTTACGAGGTGCTGGGTTGATTTACGAATTTTTGAACAGTGAGGAACCTCTCGATCTACATCATAATTCTGTATTGGGAGCAAAAATCAATGTCCTATGGTTAGTCTTTGTCTTTTTATGTTTTTCATTTTAATCGGTTCACGGTATTATGGACATGAGCGGAGCCAGGATAAATATCGAGAGGGGGCAAATAAATTTCGTGTCAAACCGAATATAAAACGAAAAACACGCGTCATTAGTGAACTTAGTAATGTAATTCAATATAATTACTTGTTAAAAATAAAACTACAAGACTGAAAAACACAAAATAAATTTGAAATAAAATAGGAATTTAAAAAGTTACATACACTGCACAAATAGTACAACTACCACGTGAGTATCCTTACTACAAAACCCAATGAAAGAAAAGTCAAAAGTTTACTTCTCTGCCATCTTTATCTTCTTAAATGTACTCACCAATGTTTTAAAAACCGGGTTTTTAATCGATCCGGTCGAGTCACCGGGTTACCGGTTCGACCGCCGGGTCAACCCGGTTTTAAAAAAATAATAAAAAATAATAATATTTGCAATGATTAAAAAAATGTATACATATAAATCATGAATATACCTTATATTGAGCCTAAAAACGATTTACTAACAAATATAACATGTAACAAATAAAATTATGTCCCAAATATATATATATATATAACTTGATTTATATTTAAAAAACATGAAAAAACCAAAATATGAAACCCGGTTTAATTTGACCCTTTTTTCGACCGGAACCAATCCAACCGGTTGACCCGGCCGGGTCGAACCGGGTTTCAAAACATTGGTATCCACTTCATCTTCTTCACCATATCTATAATTCAAGTTGTAAAAACGCAACACACAAAATATGTATTGCATTTTAAAACACTGATTTTGCTTATCAGTTTGGAGAAGACAACTTATTTGGGGGGAGGGGGGCAAATCAAGAAAATACTTAAAATTTTTGAAAATGTTACACTACAAAGTTTTCCGGTGGGGGGCACCTGCCCCTCGTGCCCCCCTCCTAGCTCCGCCCCTGATTTATGGATGTATTAATCTTTTATAGTGACTTTCGTAAATTACTAATAATTGCAACCACATGGACAATCTTACATATGTAAGTAATGGCAATTTGGTATTTTTAACTCTGTTTCTGTAGTGAATATTAAAAATAAAAAGGTTTAAGCTATTGCCCTACTTTGTTGGTGGCTGTCATGGAGCTAGGTCAGTTGGTTAAAAATTTTATTAATACCAAATAATATTCATCTTTAAAAATTTTATAGTATTAGCAACTGCTTGCCTCCGATGCACGATCAAGCAGTTTCGCATTTGATTTGATATGATTGAAAGTTTGTGCAAATATTATTATATTATACTTTTATGAATTAAGCTGGTATTTTTTTTGTAGGGCATCCACTATCTACGTGGCATGAAGAGGTCATGTAAGTGTATTTAATGCATGTGTATCTGGATAACAATGTTTTATACAGAAGTAATGAAAATGGAGTGCATCAGCTTTTTGATATCTTCACTAAGTTAACTTGACCTGTACAATTGTTAAATTTGCATGTTGGGTCATGTAAGTTATTTTCTTTCTAAAGAAGTAAAGAACCATAAGGTGTGTAGTTAAGTTCGAGCATCATGTGTGATACTACTTTCTTAATATATTACAATTAATTGAATTTGTGCCAATTCAAGTTTTTAAATGGTCTTATTTGGCTTCACAGTGACACTTGATGATTGCTTTCCTAATTACCAGTAAAGATTTGGCAATGTTTTCTTTATACCACTTTAGGTTCAACGTCAAAGTGATAAATTAAATTGTCTTTGTTGCTATTACCTTCATATATTTTTCATTTTGTTATTGTTAAATTTTGTCGTCTTTGAACGAAAACTTAGAATATATACGATTATTTTAGTTTAATCTCAACTGATTTTTATCCATCCTTCATAGCTTTTTATTTTAATAAAAGAATCTAACCACTTATATTAAACTATTTAAGTATTATATATGCTACGACATTCACACATGATAAACCAAGGTTATTGAAATCGGCAATTATGTTCAATGTTTTATACGGGCTGTCTTGAAGTGAAGGTTTTCTTATAAGCCTTTAACAATAACTATATTTTATGTTAGCCAACTTTTGAGTCTTAATATTTAAGAACGGTCATTAGCCCTACTAGTGTTATTTTGTGCGTTCAAGATCATTATGTTACACATATAATCAGATAAGTGTTTGGATGGATACGAAGTACGACTTATTAGTTTTTTTTTTGGTGCAAAAGTACGACTTATTAGTTATTCATGTATCAATCCTTAGTGTGTATTTTTTTTTGAACAACACTTTATTAAATAACTAACAAGAAGCTAGAAAAATTACAAAGTTACACGATGAGGATTTTTTAGCCAATCAACCCAACTAAATGACACATTACATCTAAACCGACTCAATAAAAAGAATACGACACAACATCATCAAAAATATCCGCCTTAGAAGGAGAAAGCACACCAAAGACACACTTATTACGATAAGCCCACATTAGTCACCACAACCCAAAACACACCCCTTCTAACAACCTTTTATGCTTGATAGGAATCCGAAGATTTACGATCCAAGAAACCCATTCATCGAACGTATGCACTTCCATGAAATCCACCTCCCACCAACGGCAAATCTTGCGAAAATTATCTTTCACAACAAGCCAATCAAAAAATAAATGACTTGACGATTTTGCCTAATGTGTATTTTCTTAGTCATTATTGTTTTTTGAACCATATAATTGGTTCATAAAATCTTTTATATAATAAGAGAATTGCATCATTTCAGAGTTTTCTATCAGATTAAATCTTATGTGAAAATAAATTGGGTCAATCAGAATGCTTGATTTTGCCACATAGGCAAAATCGTGCGATCTGATTGGTCAATAAAAAGTCAAAATTAAATCAATTTGGTCAAAATTGAAAAAAATTGTGTCCGAAGAGTTTTTGGTATACATTGCACCAGCATCTTCATATTTCTTCATTATTTCAGCTTGTTGCCTTTCAATGAATGCTCGTTTATGAGGCGGCAAGTTCGAAGTATCGATCATGAGAAACTTCATCTCTTCACACTTCTTGATAGCTAAATCTTTTTCCCTCTGCGCCTCGTACGCTCTTTCAGCAGCATCACATTTACGTCTATAATCTTGAGAAACAAAGGACGATACATACTCCGATTGGCTTCCCCCGGTGCTCCCCGATGTTTCAACCGATTTTTGTTTTTTCACAGCACGTTGTTTGCCGGCGGGACGCTCTCTTTTATCCGGACCAAACACCTCTTGGAGATTATCTCCATCAATCGGCTCCGCCGCATCCCATTTGGGGTACTCTTTCAAAATTTTCCACACGTGAGGGTATTGAAATTTTTTACCAACTCGCTCCAAGTACACCGTCTTCACAGTCTCGATCAAGTCAGCTTCATTTTCCCCGCTTTTACGATTTGCCTGTTTGTAATAAGCGTTAAACCGTTGGCAATCACCGTGCATTCGGGTCCATTTCCCCGTCAACATATTTTTGGTACGCGCCGGACCTGTTGTTCGGTCGTGGAAATCTTCAAAAATCTTGTTCCAATAGATTTCATCCCGTTGGTCTTTTCCGATATTCGCGTCCTGCGAGTGCTCGATCCAAGCCTCGGCTAGCAAGATTTCTTCTTTGTTATTCCAACGGATATTGAGTCGCCTTGTTTCCATATCTTCATTTTCATCGCCCTCGTCAAATTTGATAACTGGTTGTTTCCCCGTCCTTTTTTGTTTTCGCTTAGGTTCACAGGGTTCTTGGGCTTGGGGTATTTTGAATTGTGGTTGTGATGAGTGTTGTGAAAAACTTTGTGGTTGTGATGATTGTTGTGGAAAAAAGTGTGGTTGCGTATTTCTTAGATTCGTGTAACCTCGGAACTCGTATTGTTGATTTTGATGATATGCCAATTGTGATTGATAAGCATGTTCGGGCGGTGACATTTGCGTTCCATAAGGGGGAAACGGTTGCGACGAGTTTGAGTGTTGGGAACTTGGGGTAGACGGATTCGATTGGTTTGGCGAAGATGAGTATTTGTTTGATTGGAGAAGATGGGTAAAAAAACCTGGGTTTTGTTCATTTCGTGGTTGAGACAAAAAAAAATTTTGGAGAAGAAGATTATATGTTTAGAGTAATAATAATATTGTTGTAGAGAATTGTGTGTTAAATTGGTAAAATGGGGTGTTATTTATAGGGAAAAATGAGTATAAAAAAATTAATTTTTTTAAATTTTGGAATGTATCCGTTGGTTTCAAACGGTTTATTATATTTGATTTTGTCTTCTAGTTTCGTCGTATGGATGGCGAATGGTTGTGTTTTTGGCCGGTGACGATGTGTGATGACGAGGGAAGTGGCGAAGCCACGTAGGA
The DNA here is from genome assembly GCA_026074375.1 of Tanacetum coccineum. Taxonomy (NCBI): domain Eukaryota; kingdom Viridiplantae; phylum Streptophyta; class Magnoliopsida; order Asterales; family Asteraceae; genus Tanacetum; species Tanacetum coccineum. The sequence goes on along the minus strand of BQNB010109043.1, from coordinate 383 downwards.
AGTGACGAGCTCCCTCGCCACCATACCCCTCCCTCTTATATCCACCACCATCTCCTCTCTCTCATGACACATGTAAAGGGTTGGTGCATTCTCATAAATAGGGTAGGTTCAGCTTGGTAATCACCGTTTCATAACAATGGCGGTATGTCTTACTCCAGGTGCAATATCGATGCTATTAAGCGGTAGATACACAGTAATGTTCAAACTGGTGGTTCAAGTGCAGGGGCAGGAAAAAAAATTGAGGCGGCAAAGTGTTGCCGCTTTTTCTTGTTTATATTGCCGCTTTGTTTTTTTACTTTGAGATATGGGGCACATATAAAATATTACAAAAACACCTTTAAAAAATTTATTTTTTTCAAAAGAATTTGACAGGTTTGTGGGGG